>JAQQSK010006107.1:0-14591 GCA_028658325.1 Potorous gilbertii
AGAGAGAGAGAGACAGAGACAGAGACAGAGAGACAGAGAGCACAGGGTGAGTTGAATAGGATGGGATCATATCTTAAAAAAATGAAATCAATCTTACACAACATGACTATTATGGAAAGCATTTGCAGAATTACACAGATATGGTCTATATTGAATTGCTTGCCTTCCCAATGGGGATGGGTGGAGAGGGAGAGAGGAAGAGAAGTTGGAACTCAAAGTTTTAGGAACAACTGTTGAATACTGTTCTTGCATACAACTGGGAAATAAGAAATGCAGGTAATTGAGTATAGAAATTTATCTTGCCCTACAGGACAAAAGACAAAATGGGGATAAGGGAAGGGAGGGATGTTAAAAGCGAGGACAGATTGGTGATAGGGGTAATTAGAATGCTCAGTGTTTTGGGGTAGAGGGAGGGGAAAAATGGGGAGAAAATTTGGAACTAAAAATTTTGTGGAAATCCTTTAAGACTCAACTCAAATACCTTCTCTGTGAAGTGCATTATGCCCTTAGTCAGTGACAATCCTTCCCCCTTTAGATCACACACACCACTGTATACATATGATAATTCATTGGTTTGTAAATATCATTAGCTTATGGGCTGTATTTTTCAACCAGGCTGTAGGCTTCATGAGGGTAGGAACCATATCTTGTTCATCTTTGTATCTCCCCCATTGGTAGTTCAGTGCTTTACACTGACTACTTGCTTGGTTGGGTGGTTGTTACTTGGATGTACTTCAAAAATGACATCGCTGACTAGAATCAAGTCAAGTTTCAGTGTGTTCAGCTGTGGCTGATCAGAGCAATATGATCTCAGAATGTTCTACCACATGTTGGGGTGGATTCTCTAAATTTGTGCATGTTGAGGAGGGGGGGGGTTGTGAGTTTTATTTTTCTTTAGATATTTCAATTCTGCTTTGCTCATAGAGCACAGCACCTTCCCTGATGTGGGAACGCCATGCTGAGTGGTCCTGTGCCAATGTCTCCCATGCCGCGCAATCAATTCTGAAGTTGGTAAGAGAGACCTTGTACTGCTTCTTCTGATCACCATGTGAACACTTGCCCTATATAAGTTCTCCTTAAAATAGTCTTTTTGGCCAGTATACATTTTGCATTCAAACAACAAGACCAACTCATCAGAGTTCCACTCTCTGAAGCAAATATTTGTTGAAGTCAAAGTTTGTTGAAGTTGTTCTGTTATTCATATATTACACCTCTTCTCTCCATCTAGACAACAGGGTACACAGTAGGCAATCAGTCAACGTTCACTGATTTTATTCAAAACAATCTTGGTTTTGCAGTTGATAACAAAATATGTTGTCAACGTGAACATCCAGGATTCTATTCAGTGGTATAGTCTGTTTAGAATAAGAATTGAAAGAATGTTTTTCTCACTATAATCTTGTCTGCCTTATGAGTGGTCATGAGAAGCTTTGAATTCTTGTGGAAGGTCATTTTCTCTTTTGTGGAAGAGAAATAAAATAGAGATGAATAAATAAGCTAGAGCTATTTATTTAAAATGTGTACAGACCTGAAAGAACATAGCAAAAAAAAAATGGGAACAACAAAAAAATTCATTCAAAAAATTCAATATTCACTCACAAGTAAGGATAAAAACTCCATGAAATGACAAACTCCACAAAGACATAGTAATGAAACCCAGGAACTTAGATTTTAAAAGAGTTCTCTTTTAATCTCAACTCTCATTCACCCCACATATCCAATCAGTTGCTGAATCTTATCATTTTTACTTCCACATCACTCACGTTTATTTCCTTTTTTCCGTTCATGTGGGCACCATTTTAGTTCACACTCTCATTACCTCTCACCTGAAGTATTTCAATAGCCTCCCAAATATATCTTTGCCTCAAGTCTTTCCGCACTTCAATCTACCCTCCACAGAGCTGTCAAACTGATTATCCTAACAGTACAGGTCTATGTCATTCCCTTACTCAATAAACACCAGTGGCTCACTCTCACCTCTAAGATCAAATATAAATTCCGGAGTTTTTTTAGCATCTAAAGTGCTTTATACAATGTCCCTAATCTAACTTTTCAATTTTATTACACATTACTTTGAGGGCACATACATCATATCCAAATTGGGCTATTATTCCCCTTCCCCCCATCTCCCACTATTCTTTCTTTACACTGGTTATTCCCCATGGGGCAGTTAGGTGGTGCAGTGGATAGAGCACCAGTACAGGAGTCGGGAGGACCTGAGGTCAACTCTCACCTCAGACACTTGACACTTACTAGCTGACGTTGGGCAAGTCACTTAATCCCAATTGACTCATTCTGGGTCATCTCCAGTCATCCTGATGACTATCTGGTCACTGGATTCAAATGGCTCTGGAGGAGAAGTGAGGCTAATGACTGCACAGTCCTCCCTCACTCAAAACAAAGTCAAGTGCAAGTCATGTCATCATTTCTCTGATGGCATGGTCTTCGGCAATGAAGGACGAACACACACACTATTCCCTATGCCTGGAATACACTTCTTCCTCCCGTCTGCCTCTTAGAAATCATTGTTTCCTTCTATGTTATTTTCCTGAACCCCCCAACTGTTTATTGACCCCTAAACTTAAATGTATCTATTTATATATAACTAGGCACATACATGTTGTCTCTCCTTATAGAATATAAACTCTCAGTTTCACTGTTGTCTTTGTATCCCTACAGTCTATCACAATGCCAGGCACATAAGAGGTGCTTAATGAAAGCATGGTAAATGATTAGTACATTCTTGGGTATTTCAGAAATTGTCACTTCTATTTTGGTACTTCTCTGGTGCTATGATCTCTTGAATGGAGTTACTCTTTCTGATGTTACATTTAACAGTTCTTTACCATTAATCATGTTGTCTAGAAATCTGATAGCCAAATTCAAGCCTTGTTAGTTCTCAGAAAAAATTTGTTTAGAGAAAGATTATTACTATGAAAAAAATATGTCAAGCCAACTCTTCCCCTTCAGTGAGGGGAAATAGGATAACAAAAAAATATGTCATCACTACTATGATCCTAATAACCTGGGACAGGAGAAGAGACCTATTCCCCCATTCTGTATGTGTACAGAATACCTGTGCAGAATGCTAAATATAAATAGAATTGGGCACAGATCAACGAGGAACTCAGGGGTAGGGTCTGCACATAGGTAAAGTAGATGGCTATGGCAATGATTTGAGGAATGCTTATACAAAACTATTTCCTTTACTATCTTGCCATAGTGATTGAAATTCTAAGCATCCCTTCACATTTAAGGACACTATATCTGGAAGATCCTTTGTTAAAATATAAATACCATCTGAGAGCAATGGTATAGTAATCCATAAGTAGTCATTAATGCTTTAATGCAACCTTTTCCAAATCGTTTTCTGGAATGCAGACACTGAACACAATGAGAGTCTGAGATTCCATGAGAAAATACTAGTAATATTATTCCATCTAAAATACTCCTATAAAAATATACACATATAAGAATCTATATCTGGCCACAGATTCCATCTTCTCTTTTGAACTAAATGTCTGAGAAAGTTGTACATGAGTTTGCAGCATGTGGAAACTCCAAGTATGAGAGGGTTTTTAAAGGTGGGGACAAGGGTCTTGTAAAGAACAAAATGTAGGATTGGAGGAACATGGAGATTTAACATAGAAATATGGGAAGAAATTGACAGTTGTGTCCTGATTTCTGGAGTACAATCAGAAGCATCATGATGCTGGTAAGAAACCAATGCCTTCAAGACTACTTGATCCCGTGATTGTCCAGTTTCAATCCCAAGAAATCTAGCATTACCTAGATTACCAGATTACCTGGTTCTTGTACCAGGAAGCCCAGCATTCCCTACACTGTAATAGAGTATGAAAAATCCTAATGTTACCAAGAATTTCCATGAGTTTCTCTACAACTATCTTTCCATGACTGATTGATGCTTCCCCTCCCACTCATTCCTTGAGGAGGCATAAGGGTAAATGAGAAAGTAAGTCTATCAATTCTCATTTGGAATCAGAAAGCCATTTGGGAATGTGTACCAAGAGTGATGAATATCTGATATAATTACATTGTTATTTTTTTTACCCTGTTTTGCAGTTTCATTAAATATATTTGCTTTGAATTTATGGTCTCCTTGTTTGAGCTAGTAAAAAAAAATATCACTAGGGGGCTTGTAGCTAAGAAACTGACTAGGCATATCCCAACAATGTCATGGACCTGTATATAGCTAAGAAGAGGGACATATTGAGGATCCCAGGGTACTACATATTTATCAAAAATATTTATTACTAATACTGGGGTATGAAAATAAACTTAATGATCCATTTTCCTCCAAGATTTGCCCTACTTTTCCCTCTTTTTCCCCAAGGATAGTCCATACTCTTAAATTCCTCAGTACAGAATTGTGAGCTCCATTAATATGAATATTGAACTCTGGGGGAAAAGTGACTAACTCTTCTAGAATATATGATAGAGAAGGAGGTGATATCTTGGCATAATCTGATACACATAATAAATTTTCAATAGGCAGATTTAAAAGGGTTCAGAAAAAGAATAGGAAAGATTTAATGGACTATAATTCTAGAGGGGAAATCAGCCCAGAAGAGATGTGGGTTGCTTAAAAATGAAATTCTGAAAATACAATGGGAAGATGTTCTAATGAAGAGAGAAAATGAAATTTGTCTGAAGGGAGCAATGTGGATGCACAAGGAACTCATAAACCAACTTGGGTTTTTAAAAGAAATATAGATAAGATGGAAGCAAGACTAAGTAAAGAAGAAATACATATAAAATCATGTCATGGTCCTAGGGAAAAAAGTGTCAGAAACACAAAAGCTAAGAATGAGCTGCTACTGATAAGGAAAGTCAAAGACAGAAAAAAAGTTTTAAAAAATCAAACCTTGTTAGGAGAATAAGACTCAAAGATGGGATAGGACTTTTGCTTGGAGTAAATGAGACCATAATAACTGATATGGTTGGCTCATTCTTGATTCTGATTTTCTCTGCCCTGGAAAATTACGTTCTTACTAAAAATGATGTTAGAAAAATGGCTAACAAGGATTTGATATCCAAGTAATGACATGGGAAAAGAGCACCTAATTTTCTCTGGTCAATTTAAATCCTCTAGCCCAGATGGATGACATGCCCAGGGTTTGTTGAGTCACTGTCAGTACATCTGAAAGATCATGGATAATAGGAAAAGCACAAGATTGGAATAAGGCAAATGTCTCAATTTTCACCAAAGGGAGGGACAACCTATTAAATGCTTACTATGCCAGGAATAGGCATATTTACAAATATTGTCTCCACTTGGTTCACAACAACCCTATGAGGACACTATTATTTCAACTTACAGTTGAAAAAACTAAGGCAGACAGAAGGCCTTGCCCAGGATCAAACAGTTAGAGGATAACTCGGTGGGTGAAAGGTCTGGGGTGTATGCCATGTAAAGATCATGTGAAGGGTTGTTTAACCAGGAGATGTTTTGTTTTAACTATGCATATTTGTTACAAGGGTTTTCCTTCCCTTCTCCCCCTTTCTCCTTTCTCTTTCCTTTTCTGGTGAGGGTGAAGGAGAAGGAAGAGAAAATAGATTTTCATTAATTAAAAAAATAAATCACATCATTGGAAAAGTGGAAGAGATCTCAGCAGCCACCTTTTCAACCACACACTCAAAGGGAATCCTCACTACAATATGTCCAATAAGTGTTCATCTGCTCTCTGTAGGAAGACCTCCTTCTGGGAGGAACTCCAAATCATTAGACAACCCTTTCCACTTCTGGACAGCTCTGACCATTAGGAATGTTTTCTTCTGATATTAAGCCCAAATCAACCACTTTGTTTATACTCATTGCTCCTGGAGCCAGAATGGCTAGAATAGTTCACAACTCTACCAAGGGTTCATCAATGTGACTATTTTCCTGAAACTCCTCCACCATTTGTCATTTTTCTTTTTTGTCAACTTGGTCAATCTAATGTATGTAAGGTGGCAACTCTGAGTTGTTTTCATGTTTTCTCTAATGATTTGAAGAATTTTTTCATATGATTATTGATTGCTTGTATTTTTTTTTGTAAACCATTCATATTCATTGACTATTTACCAGTTGAGTATCTGTGATATATTTCAAGGCTAAAAATGTTCTAAGATCAAATCAGCTGACTTAGCTGTTCATTGCTTTATCAGATTAGTTAACTATTAACTACTAGAGGACAAAGTACTAAACGAACAAAGATAAGAAGTAAGACAATTAAGTTGAGTTTGGTGTTTGACTTTTGAGAAGGTTAGCAAAGAAACAGGAAGGCAGATAGCTGGAAAGGATCCCGGGCATGGATCCTTTGGGGATCATTGGGGAAAGAAAGAGTGAGGGAGAAGAAAGAGAAAGAAAAGGAAGGAACATGCATTTATATAGTATTCACTAGGTGGCAGGAACTGTGCTGAGTGATTTACAATATCATCTAACCTGATCCTCACAACAACTCTGAGAGGTAGGTGCTATTATCAGCCCCATTTTACAGCTGAGGAAACTGAGGCAGATTGAGGTTAAGCGACTTGCCTAGGGTCATTGCTAATAAGTGTTTGAGGCTGGATTTGAATTCAGTTCCTCCTGATGCTAGGTCCAGTGTTCTGTTCACTACGTGACCTAACTTCCAGCCAGGTAAGTTCCCCCATGTAGTCAAAGGGAGGAATTAGGACCCTGTTCTCAGCTAAGATAGTGAAGCAGAGACCAGACACAAAAACTGTCCTCTGAAAAGCACATGCCAAGTTATGCAGATACAATGGAAAATCAGGATGGCAAAGCACAGGTGTAACTAGGGTGGGACAACTGAGGCATATTGAAGTTGCCATATTTATTGGCACTGACAGTATTTGCAAACCTGCAGGAGTACATTTTCTTAAAAAAAACAGAGTTCATTCTCTAGCTAGCAAAAATTAATGATTATGTCAGATGATGGTATCGTGATATGCCTTATCCACCCCACCCTGCTCCCTCGTCCCCGAAGTGCTTATGTACATGGGATAGTATTCACCAACCTAGGAAAGTACACTTCTCACATGATTTTGATGTTTTCCCTAGATGTAAAATTCCCTACTTATAATTCTAAAATTCCATGTTTGACATTAGTTCTTACTAAGATTCTAATAGGAGAATCGCTTTCTAAAAAGTTTCTTAAGCCCCACTATGTTTATTACACTATGTATACAATATTAGCTACTGAGATTCCTTCCAATTGATTTTGAGGAGCATCTGAATTCAACTTACTGAGATTATACAGGGCCAAGATATATAGTGTGATGATTTGTGTGTGATTTCCAAGTCTTTGCTCCCTGGAATATATCAAAGCAGATCTTATGTGGTAGGAGAGAAATGAAAAATTCTGAATATCATAGGTAGGTCCTTCACTCTCTAGAAGCGTATGATTTTAAATAGACAACAGCAAAACATAAAATGATGGATACAACAACTAAATGGAGACACTAAATAAGTGCATATAATGACATCAAGCATTTATTTCTTACCAAAAGTTCCACAAGTCAACATATAATTCAACTCTGTGTTTTTATGCCTGTTAGAACTACCAAGGTTCTGCAGCAGAAATTCATAGAGTTATACTGGCAGAGGTAAAGAGGGTGGAGGGGAAAGAAGGAAGAGGGAGGGAGAATGTGTCTGATTGAATTTTAGAACCATAAATAATATGTCTTGGACTTAGCATTTGAGTTTCTAACAGGTTTTGTCAGTGTACCTGGTTACTCTTTAGTGCTTTTCTCCCACCAAAAATAGTTTTCATTTTATTTTAGCAACAAGACATGAAAACAAACGTTCAGAGGAAGACGTTGCATTAGCTCGCTGATGTGGATAAGTCATCTGAGGACAGAAATAACAAAGCTGAGGGAGATTATCACCCCTTATAACAGCCAACAGCATGATGCTCCAGGGGCCGCTACTTTGGGACTACAAAAGAATGTTCCTAAGGATAAAGTAGCCAATAATAGACGAGAAGTCCAAGACCACAAATGCTGCAAGCAACTGACAGGTTGAAGAGCTGAAATGAGCAAAGCTTGCTCCAAAAGGGAAAGATGTAAATCGGGTGCCCTTTGCAAAATGTACGGAAAACAGGAAACTAGGAGCAATAGTCAACAAGTTAGGCAACAGGAGCAAGATCCCAAATCATCTATTACTAAGTCAAAATAATGAGCTAAATATAATCATATGAAGATGCAGCACAGCGAAGTGAAAAGATGGCTGAAATCAGAGGAGGAATGCTTGAGTTCAAGTACTGCCCTCATCAACACACAATTACTCATCAATGCAGCTAGGTGGCACAGTGGATAGAGAGGGCATGCCTGGAATCAGGGAGACCTGAATTCAAATCCAGCCTCCGCTACTTTCTATCTATGAGACTCTGGGTGAGTCCCTTAATCTGTTTGCCTCAGTTTCCTCATCTGTAAAATAGGAATAAGAATAACACCTACCTTCCATCGCTCTTATAAGGATCAAATGAGGTAATATTCACAAAATGCTTGGCACAGTGCCTGGCACATAGTAAGTGCTATATAAATGTTAACTATGACTGTGTGTCAGGGGCTGTGCTGAGTGCTAGAGATACAAAGAAGAAAGCAAAAGTATGCCTGCCCTCAGAGAGCTTACATTTTAATGGAGGAGACAACACAGATAGATGGAAGGAAGGAAGGAAGGAAGGAAAGATGGATGGATGGATGGATGCATAAATGGATGGAAGAGTGGGTGGATGGATGAATGGAGAGAGAGAGAGAGAGAGGAAGGGAGGGAGGGAGAAAGAGAGGGAGAGAGAGAGGCATGTACAAGACAATTCAAAATCAAATACAAGGTACTTTTGTGGAGGAAGGCACTAGCAATGAAGGAATGAGTAAAGGCTTCATGAAGAAGGTAGTGGTTGCACTGAGTCTTGAAGAAGTCAAGAATTCCAGGAAGAAGAAGTACAGGAAAAGCATTGCCGGAAGAAGAGACAAGCAGCGCAGAGGCGTGTAGACGGAAGAAGGAACATCATGTATAAATAGCAAGTAAGCCAGTATGGCAGAGTACGTAGGAGAATAATCAATCAATCAAGAAGCAGTTATTGAGTGTTTAGTGGATCCAGAGGATAGAGCAAATAACCTGGAGTCAAGAAGACAAGTTCAAATCCTGCCTCAGACACTTAACAGCTGTGTGACCCTGGGCAAGTCATTTGCCTGTTATCTGTCTCAGTTTCCTTATTTGCAACATGGGGATGATATTAGCCCTGCCTGCTAAGGTGGTTGTGAGAATCAAATGAAATAAAATTTTTAAAACACTTCACAAATCGTAAAGCACTATACAAATTCTGGCCATTATTACCACAGAACTAAGGGCTAGGGATATAAAGAAAATGCAGAAATAGTCCTTGACCTCAAACAGTTTGTGTTTTGATGGAGGAGTTCACATATATTATACACATATTATGTAATAAGTATTTATTTCTATATATGTAATACGTATTCTGTACACATGTACATATAAACAAGATACATACAAAGTAGATTAAACAGTAACCTTAGAGGAAGGTGAATGGGTACTTGAAGGGACTGGGAAACAACAGAAGGAAGGATTTAAGCTGCATGGAAGGAAACCAGGGAAGCTAGGATTCTGGGGGTGAGAAGAAAGAACATTCCAGACATGGAGAACAGCCAATGCATGGAGTTGGGAGATGAAGTTTCATATGTGAAGGACAACAGGTATGCCAGTACAATTAGATCAGAGAATTTATAGAAGGAAATAAAGTGTAAGAAGACTGAGATTTTGGTTGAGTGCACTTCAAAGGAGAAGTTGTTGATTGATAAATGTAAAGGGAGAGTCTAGAAGTGTCGGTTAGGCACAGAGCCTTCTTTCTAATTTCCCCTCCAGAGCCAGTATGTTGGGAGTGGAAGCAGGGGTTAGCTGTGGTAGGAGAAGGTATAACCAGTACTAAAGAAGATAGCCTTGGAAGCTGCCTTGGAAATTATCTAGTCCAATCCCCTCAAAAATATAGGTGAGAGGTAACTGAAGCTCAGAGAAGTTGAGTCACTTGCCCAAAGGCACACAGCTAGTACATAGCTTAGTCATGACTTGAACCCAGGTTTTCTGACTCCAAATCTGGCACCCTTCCCACTGTACCAAATCACAGTCACTAAGTGGTCATGATTTGAAAAATTCTCTATGACTAGTTAAACATCAACAGGATAGGTTGTTCCTACCTTATCCTCTAAGAGGCAATGTGACTTTTATTCATTTTATTAAGTTTCAGTGGCTCAGGGACATTCCAATACCTGCACTCTTCACCAACCAACAGGGTCTTCCAGCATCCTCCTTGGAGGCAGACTGGAACATTGGAAATGAACCCTGGCTCCCAAAGGATCTGGATTCGGATCTTGATTCTGATTCTCATTATTTATATGACCTTAAGCAGGTCACTTAACCTCTCTCAGCCTCAGTTTCCTCATCTGTAAAATACAGAGATTGAATTAGATGGCCTCTGAGTTCCCTTCTAGCATAGGATCTATGATCTTTGTTTCACCAGTGATAATCCTTTATACTGAAGGCAGCCAACCAGCCTTTCGGATTTGTGAAAACTAATTGACAAAAAAGTCTTTCTTCCTGCTCCCTCTAGCGACTAATGACATTCAGTGCCAAAAGGACCAAGCAATAATGTCCTGCTATGCCATTGGCTGACTTCAGCATGATCTCATTGTTGAGTGAGTAAATGTGAATTTCACCAAAACCAGTACTGAATGCAGCATGAGGTGATTTCTTTGGGATATGATTTTTTAAGTGTAGAAGAAACAGAAATTCTTAATATTTATTGAAAAAATCAGATATAATTTTATTTTTATTTTTCTCTCATTTTAATTCAATTCACCCATTTGACCTCAAATATTAATTTGCTTCCAGTTTCATATGCTGTCCTGGGGGGTAGGGGGGAAGTATTTTCACAAAGCATTGCTACATAAATCAGAGTGAGATATAAATCTTGGTATGTTTTTCTGTGCTATCTTTTCTCCCCTTTATTTACATTACTTCTATTCATCAACTTCTTAATTCTCTCTCTTAAAAAAGGTGTGTTTGATGAAGAACTTATTCCACATACTTATAGAGGATGTGCTTCCAGGTATTGTCCTAGGTCCCCACTGCCATCTCCTGATGAGGTCTTTGTTCTGCTATGCAAGATATCTCCCTATACAAAGCATAAACATCCTCATTAATACTGTAACTGAGGAGAATTATTTCATAGCTTGTCATATAATCATGGGTGTGCTGATGTCAGCTCAAGCCAGTTCATGAGAATAAATTGTTAAATTTTCAGTGTAAGCATGTACACCTTGGAAATCAGGAAAAAATACCTATTACGGTTTGATTTGTTATTTTCTTGATTGTTTAGTCTTATGAAAATGATGGAGAGTCTAATAATAGTGCAATTTAAGGTTTGAAGTGTGTTCATGGTATATTTTTTTCCCCAGACAGATGTTTGTTAAATATTTACCAGCACATTCCTGCATAAACTTAAGCTATGTCCTTGGACTTGAGTTTTAAAAGGGAGTGTTGTCATCAGGCAAGGAAAGATTGAGAAAATCAGACTGAGAGATGCAAATTGGGATCCACATGGAGATCTGGAGTGGTTTCCCTAGAATGGAAGCGCATGCCTCTGTGAGGCCCCCTTCAAAGAACCATGTGGTCACAGGAGTAGAAGAAATACATGGCTCCAGAAGAGGAGAGAACCAAGTTCCTCCAGAAATGATGGCAGCCACAGGCATTGGTAGAGCAACAAGTGGTTTCTGGGTCCGGTCAGGAATAAAGGCAACCAGAGCCAGGAGGAACGGGATAGTGATGGAGAGTAGGAGGAGTTATTGGACCAAGAGGATACGGAGCAGTATTCCTGGACAATACCGAGTTTCTGGATCAAGTGGAAGAGTTCTGGAACCAAACCAGAAGTGGAATCAAGGGAGAGCAAGATAAAGAAAAACAATGGGAAAGGGAGAGCTGGACCTTGCCCTGACTGATACTATGAATTATGTTGACTTTGTAGGCATAGAGGAGAGGTCAACCCTTGACCAACTCTCTATTCATCTGTTTTGTGGGGAGCCCACTCAGGCTAATACTCTAAGTTTAAAGAATCCTACAGATACCTGGGGAGGCAGGACTTGTTGGAAAGAAGGGTTGAATCTCTAGCAATTCTTAAATTTCCCCTTAGTATTATGTAGTGTCTCAATCAAGGTTGTACTTCATGTTTGGTAGTGACTATCATATAGTCTTAAGAAAGATGAAATTCATCTAAGGGATGGCAGATGACCCTTAAGCAACATGGCATTGTGACTCTGTACCCTGCCAGAATATTACTAAAAACCTGGAGGACTACAGGAGGGGGAAGTCCAATGGAGATGAAAGAAAGGTTAGTTTGTTTGCTTATGGACTCGGGTATGAGTGTTTTATGCTTTCTTTTCTATTTGGTGAAATAAAGCCCTCTATGCACTTTGTACTGTTAACTTCGTACTTGTTAACTGTTAACTGTTAACTTGCACTGAGGACTTTTTCCCTTTTATTGTAAAGACTTAAACCCAATGATGTGCTGATAAATGTTTAACAATTGGATATCTGGGGTAGGGAAGAGAGGGAAATCAATATGTATTGTGAATATACACAACAGAGTTTTAAATTTATTTTGTATTATTAAGATTATCACTTTCTTAAGTCTAGACAACCAACCCAACAATAAATTAAGCCATGATTTGTCTCTTTGCTGATTTCTGAGGTGTGAATACTTACTCCAAAATTTTAACAATCAGCTCTTGAGAGTCAGTAGGAACTGGTTCTAGCATATCCCACATAAGCCAGACGTTTGGGAACTTTTTTTATATTTTGGTAATTGTTTTTCAAAGTAATGTATTTCCTTTGTAAACCCATGTGTTTCAGTTTATGCATTTAAAAACATTATTATGAGGAGTCCCTAGGCTTCACCAGATTGCTAAAAGAGTCACTGACACAAAAAAGGCTACGAACCCCTGATCTTGACACATGCCAAATTCTGATGAAAATCCAGGGGGAACAAAATGAGCCAAAGAGAAAGATTTAAAATTTTTCATGAAAAGTATCTTTTTGTTTGGTCATTTCAGCTGTGGTCAACTCTTTGTGAAAAAGAATTTGGGGGGATTCTTAGCAAAGATACTGGAGTGGTTTGCCATTTCCTTCTCCAGTTCATTTTACAAATAAGGAAACTGAGGTAAAAAAAGGTTAAGTGACTTAACAGAGCTAGTAATTGTCTGAGGCTGCATTTGAACTCAGATCTTCCTAACTCCAAGCCCAGCACTGTACCGCCTAGCTTCTGTAATACCAAAGGTTTGGTTCTAAGTCACAGGTTATATCTTGGGACTTTCATATGTGGGTGGCGATTAAGACTTGTACACTTTGTACAGAAAGAGATATCATCAAAGTCTTTATCAAAGTGGTGGGGAGGCGGCACAACAAGGACTCAGGAGTATTCCAGGACACACCTTCTCAACATAATCACAATAACTCTTTATTTCTCTTGTACTTTAGATTCTGCTATCACAGCACCTAGTCCAGTACTTATACATAACTATAGTACGATGAGATGTTATTTAAATAAGAAAAAAGTAAGTGAAGAGACATATTAAGTGAAACTTTCAGCAATAGAAGTATGGTGGAAGAAATATTTTTAATAACTATAAAAAGAACTTTGAATTAAAAAACATCAGTGTAGTAAGAGCATACTGTGCTGACTCATTTTAAAAGAAGTACTGTCAAGCTTTACGAAACCTAAATATTGATCTACCTAAAAGGATTCACAAAATAACATTGAGTTCAAGAATGTAAAGTCTTTTTTTTAAAAAATTATTACCACAGCTAAAAACATAAATTTCCTAACATAAAGTACATGCATTAATCTTTTCACTAAGAACTAGACAGTGAGCCAAGGGCTAGGTGTTTTATTTACTTTATCTACCAAATTCCACAGTATCCTTAGATCCAAGAGAGATCATTTACAAAAATAATTCTAGAAACACTGACAACTACAAAAAGTAGAAAAGCTACAGAGTAAGTAGTAAATATTTCAAAATGGACAGCAGGGGCACTCCTACTGTTTTTATGACCTCACTAAAGATCAAAAGTTGAACTTCGATCTATGAGGAGTTAGGAGGGGAGAGGATCCTGGAGGTAAAGATGGATTTCTCATTGGAAACTTCAGTCTCTTCACTGAGGAATCAGCTCTTGAGTTTTTCCTTATCTCTGGGGAACTGATTGTCTTTCCAGTCCTTGAAACAACATAGTGCATCCTTTTCTTCTCTGAAGTGACCCATTGTCAATGACCTTCAGAGTTATTTTTGGGAAATAACTTTTCTCTACATCCAACACTTACTGAGTGCCTACTGCATCCAGGCAATTGGTATAAAAAGCCAAAAAATAAAACAAAACAAAAAATCAACCCCTGGCCACAAGGAGATGATATTCTATAGGGAGGAAAACAACATGAACTTACAAAATTAAATATAAAATACTTACAAATTAAATTCTGAGTAACTAACTGGTGACAATCAGGACAGTCTGTCTATAGGAGGAAATA
>JAQQSK010006108.1:0-14590 GCA_028658325.1 Potorous gilbertii
GGGGGAGGGGACAAATGGAGAGAAAATTTGGAACACAAAATTTTGCGAAAATGAATGTAAAAAGGTAAATAAATAAATTTATATTTAAAGAAAAAATAATAATCCTATCCCTTCTCAAAAATCTGTTTTGCTTTTGACCATTGCCCCACTTAATACTCCTTACCTTTCATCACTCTCCATATCTTTTCTTCCCTTCTCCTATTTTCTTATTGAGTCAGATTTCTATACCCAATTGAATGTGTGTATGTATGTATGTACACATGTACATACGTGTGTATTCTTCCCTTTTTGAGCCAAATCCAACAAAAATGACGTTCCAGCATTGCCCCATTTCCCCTTTTATTCTAAAATTTCTTCCTTGTGTAAGTGTTTGATGTGGAAAATATTCTCCGTTCTCCTTCTCCTTTCCCCTTTTCCCAGTGCATCCCTCTTTCTTACTCTTTTAATTTTTGTTTTTTTTGGAGATCATCCAAGCATAAATACATAAATAACTCAAACTTATGTCTTCTATCTAGATAGACTCCTTTTAACTGCCTTACTAATGATAATATTCCCATATAGGAATGTAAACATTTTAATCATATGAAGTCTCTTATGATTTCTCTTTCATCTTCTGCTTCTCTTGAATCTTATGTTTGAATGTTAAATTTTCTGTTCATCTCTGGTCTTTTCATCAGAAATACTTGCATTTCAATTGCAATTTCAATAAATATCTTTTTTTTCTTTTTCCTGAAAGGTTATACACAATTTTGCAGGATAGGTTATTCTTGTAATCCTAGCTTCTTTGTCTTCTGAAAAACCATATTCCAAGCCCTCCACTTAAAATCAGCTAAATTTTATGTGATATTGACTGTGGCTCCATGATATTTGAATTGTTTCTTTCTGCTTACCAATAATATTTTCTCTTTGATCTGGGAGCTTTCTAATTTGACTATAATATTCCTGGTAGTGTTCATTTCAGGATCTCTTTCAGGAGATTATGGTAGATTCTTTCAATTTCTAATTACTTTCCGAATCTAATATATTATGGCAATTTTCCATGATAATTTCTTGAATTATGATATCTGATCTTTTTTTTTTTTAAATCATGGATCTCAGGTAGTGCAATGATTCTCAAGTTATCTCTCCTTGATCTATATTCCACAAAAGTTGTTTTCCTGGAGATATATTTCACAAGTTATCTTTTTCTTCCTTTTTTTTTTTACTTTGTTTTATTGGGTTTTTTGCTGTCTAATGGAGTCATTAGCTTCCATATTTTCCATTCTAATTGATAATAAATTATTTTCCTCAATGAGCTTTTGTACCATTTTCTGCTTTAGCCAATTCTGCTTTTTAAGGAGTTCTTATTTTTCAGTGAATTGTTGTCCCTCTTTTACCATTTGGGCAATTCTACTTTTAAGGTGCTATTTTCTTCAGTATTTGTCTTCTTTTTTAAACCAAGCTGTTATTTCTCTGTTCATCATTTTCTTACATCACTTTAATTTCTTTTCCCATTTTTTCCTCTGCCACCTATAATCTCTTTTCTAGGAATTCAGTCAGCATTTTTCTTTGAGGCTTTGAATGTAGCTGTTTTTCTATTGCTTTCTGAGTTTGTGTCTTGGTCTTCCTTGCCACTGTAGCTTTTTATGGCCAAATTCTTTATTTTCCTGTTTGCTCACTTTTCTAACCTGTTTCTTGACTTTGAACTTTATGATAAACTTGGACTCTGCTCACCTGGTGGTGGCCAAGCGCTGTCTCAAGCTTTGGATGTTTTTATACTGCTGTTTTCAAAGCTGATTCTGAAGTTCTGCAAGTTTTCAGTGCTTCCACAGTGGTGCTATCCAGGGAGAGGTGTGATTACTGTTCTTCTTGTCTGCACTTTGGTCTTTATCCAGGAAGAGCACTTATTCTCCTAAATTCACAAGTACTAGAACTCTTTTTGGCCCTGGTATTGTGACAAGGCCCCCTCTTTCCTTGTGACCTGTCACAAATACTCCTGGAACTATGATTCAGAACTACATATTGCCAGTAGCGTTACCAATCAGCACAAAGTACACCCAGCACCAACAAAGTGTCACTTATATGTTCTTTCTGGCCACTTTCCTGATTCCCCCTTACCATTTTTAGATTGAGAACTCCTGAAACTACTGCTGCTTTCACTGTATGCGCTCTAGATAGGCCTCCACTCTAGTTTCAAATACCTCTTCTGGGGAAGCTAGGTGGTGCAGTTGATAGAGCACCAGTGCAGGAGTCAGGAGGACCTGAGTTCAAATCTCACCTCAGACACGACACTCTAGCTATGTGACCTTGGCAAGTCACTTAACCTCAGTTACCTCATCTCCAGTCATCCTGATGAATATCTGGTCATTGGATTCAGATGGCCCTGGAGGAGAAGTGAGGCTAGTGACTTGCACAGCCCTCCCTCATTCAAAACAAAGTCAAGTGCAAGTCCTGTCATCATTTCTCTGGTGACATGGTCTTCTTTGGCAACGAAGGATGAACACACACACACACACACACACACACACACACACACATACCTTTCCTGCTGACTTCCTAAGTTGTCTTATACTGAAAAAAAAGTATCACTTTGATCTTTAGATCTGCCACTGTCATATTTGATTTATGGCATTATCTTAAGAGTTTTTGAAATGTAAAGAAATTTCAACTTGTGTTGCTGCCAGGACTCTATTATATTGGTTTTACCCATCCCAGGCGACTCTCTAAGACTGTATCTTACGCCGTCATCTATATCATTTTAGGCAATGTTCTAAATCAGTGAAATCCAAAATCGGAGGATCATTAACAAAGAGTTAGAATACATCCTGAAGAACACCTTGCCTCAATTTGTAGATTGGGAAAGTGAAGCCCAGAAAGATGTTTTGACCTGTTCTTTAAAAGTTAGTACGTTACGACAATGATGCTGCTGCTGCTGCTGCTGCTGATAAACTAACATTTATATAGTGCTTTAAAGTTTGCAAAATATTTCACAAAAATGTGTCTCTCTTTATTCTAATAGCAATGCTGGTACTGTTCTTATCATCCTCATAGTATAGAAGAGGAAACTTAGGCAGACAGAGAGGGAGAGATGATTTAAGCTAAGGTTAAGCTATGATTGTATGCCCAATCATTCTACTCCAACTCTATTTTCCACTATAGCATGCTTTCTTGAATATAAAAGAAGTGGAGGTGCAGAGAAAGGCAAGATTGGCCCCTCCCCATGCTTATTAGTATTAGTTAATCTTATACAAGAAGAATTGTGATAATGGTTGAGGACTTTGATCTCTTTTATAAGTTTCTTCTAAGGAGAGAATTGAATCTTGAACTGAAAGTTTACTCTGTGCCATGGTATCCAACAGCAATATTCTGGATTTTGTTGTGTCCTTTATATTTTGTATTCCTGTTACATATGATTTTCTCCTCAGTATTCATAAAAACTAGCAAGTTGATAAACATCACTTGTTTGGCACACACTAGCCATTTTCCAGACCATATACCAAGGAAACATCCAATACACAAACCAATCATGTCAGGTATTCTAATTCATAAAATCCAATATGTGTCTCCCTCTTCAGCTAATAAAAATTGAGCAATGTCCCAAGTGGTGCATAGTACTTTTACCACCAAAGGCAGTCAACCAAATGAGAAGCCTTGTTATGTGCATGGCAGAGAGGTTCCAAAATAGCAGGGTTTTAGATTGATTCATAGTGAGGAATCTCGATATCAGGATGACCTAATTATGATTTCTTTCTTCTATTAAAATGATCTGTTATAGCAAGAACTGTACAATAAAGGCCAACATGAACAATTACTTCCCTCCTCACTCCCCTGTGCAACATTAAAAATAATTTCCTGACTGTCTGACAATAGTTGGTGCTTTCCCTTGTTGACAAAATCCAAAAGACAAACTTGACAGAATGTATTTCCCTCTTAAGCACCCTTAGTAAACACAATGAAAAGCTGTTCTAAAAGGCAGTTAATTAAGCCAGTTATTTTTAACCATTAGACTACCATTGGACATTTCCATGGCTGCTATGTTTCTCAGAAATTTAAACTAAGTTGAAATATCAATATACATGTGAAACTGGGAAGGACCAGGAGCCTGACTTGAAGAAAAGCTGGCATTTTAAAATGAAAATGTATTACAATTCCACCATCTCTCTTCTCACTCCTCCCACAAATTATTCATTCAGAAAACTAGAGAATTGAATTTGCAGCTAGTTATATTGTACATACTACAAAATAGAAAATGTCTGGTGGACTTTATCAGTTAATTATATAGCGCATGATATCAGTTCATAGATAATGTTCCATTGGCTGGAGTGTCTATTGCAAAGCTTGTATATAACTTTTCATTTAATGACTCTGCTTTTGCAGGAGAACAGACTCCAAAGATTTCTTCATTTTTCTAGTCTCTTCTTGGACCCTTTGAATGAAGTCAGATGGATTTAGAACCTGACAGTGAAGTCAAAATTTGGACTTCATCTAAGGGACTGATATGATATTTTGAAGTCCCATGAATAAGGGTATTCAGATCACTGGCAATAGAAATCAAGGTTTTTGTTTGTTTTGTTTTCAAACCTTTTGTGCCTCTAAGTCCTAGATGATGTGAATATTTTGGAATTTTTAAAGCTTCAAATGCATCTGAATACGACATCTCACTCCTTTTCTTAATTGACTCTGAACAGCCTACTTTCTAAACTGTTTTCCCAAAGCGATGCTAGAAAAGCCAGGAATCAGAGCCTGTCAGTTATAAATCAACTTTTTTTTTTTTGGTACAATGAGTCTTCATTTATCTCTCTTCTGCAGTGTTTAAGGATTGATGCATTCTAACTGTACTTTTAAGGACAGATTTTCATGTGAATGCAGCAGCTGACATTTAAACAACAAAAATCATTAATCTGAATCTAAACTTTATATTAACCTTTCATAGTTTTACTTTTCTTTGTTTGGCTTTCTTTTTATTTCCACTTCTCAAGGTCATTTTCAACTATTTCCAAAGGCTTTTCTGTTTATTCCTAGATTCTTCTCCAGTCTCTTAGATGAAGGCCTAAATGATTATTTTGCAGTAAGATGAAAGTTAGATGAACCTTGACATATCATTCAGGATATAATTCAGCAGTAAATTCATATCATCAGGATTTATCTATTTTAGAAACTAAACAGTTAATCTAATCATCTCTTTTTATTGCTAATTTAACAAAGCTTGCCCCCCCATACACTCTTACTTTCCTGAATTCACTGCATATGACCTGCACCTTTTGTCCACTACACCATTACCAACAGCTAATCCCTCTTACTTATTAATAATTGGACAAAACTGAACAACATGCCAACTCCAGAAAACGACACACCACTGAGGAGCCTATTCAGGTTTTCCCTAAAAACCACATTGGTTTCCAAGTTTGGTTCCTTTGTGATCTATCAATGGGGAAACAAGTGTGAGATTTTCTCATTGCTTAGGAATGTCACCAATTCTAACCTGCTCCCTGCATAACCATGTGAGAGAGTCAAATGTACAGATGCATAGCCCTCACTTCCTCCAGGGAGTTTCATTTCCCCCTTTAGAAGTCAGTTTAGAACATATAATTTCAGATAGTGAAATCAGCCATTGGTATAACAGCAATATTAGGTTCAAGATTTCTTTAAAATTTCTTCTAGCACCTAATCTATTTAAGTAATAAAAAAAAAAATCAGAAATGGAGATAGTAGGGTCCCTGGGATACTAGAGTTTTGCCACAAAGTTATGCCAAATTGATTACTTTATCTACATAAAATGATGACAAGAAGACAGGAAACATACCATTTGAGTCTATGTAGAAAAAATGTAATATTGACATGAGTGAAAAATGTATCTAGCTATTTTTCTATGTACTAATATCCTTTGAATTTATAATCACCTTCCTCTTGAAAGATATCTCTCCCTTCTATAATATTTTACAACAAAGAAGAAAAAAAAGTAGAATAAAAGCCATTCATTCAAACTAAGAAGAGAAGGAAAAGGGGAAGGGATTAAGTATTTATTAAGTGCCTACTAGGTGCCATGTATTGGGCTAATTACTTTACAAATACTAGCCCATTTGAACTTCACAACTATCCTGCAAGGTAGGTACTATGATCCTCGTATTATAGTTGAGGAAACTGAGGCACACAAAAGTTGTGTCTTGTCTAAGGTCATAGAGCTACTGTCTGAAGCCTGTTGAATTAACCATCACATCAGTCAAGTATGGCCAAGTCATGTAATACCCAATGTGTATTTACCCTCACTTCCAGAAATATGAAAAGAAAATTCATGGTCTCAACTCAGGGTCAACTCCCAACTGCAGGGTCCACTTGGTTGCCTCGATGACAGTTTCAGAGTTTTTGTTGTTATTGTTGTTTCTATTTTCATTGTTGTATCATCCAGTATAATTCTTTCCTTGTTTACTTATTTTACTCTGCACCAGTTCATGTAAGTTATCTATGATGTGTTTGCAATGGAGGTAAATAAGGGAGGTGTCCTGCTCTAGGGTGCTGCCAGTGCATTACATATACTGGATTAGTGATGAAGAAATTGGCATTTTGTTATGATGAAATGGAACAATCCCATAGTCACTATGATGGCAATAAGGAAAATGGATTACAAAAAGAATTGTCTAGTAAGTGTGGAAGGTCTGAACTCTCAGGGGACTTTAAAGGAAAGAAAAATAATAGCTTCCATTCCCTTTTCCTTTTTCCTCTTGCAAATGGATTATTGACTTCTCTCTCTCTCCTCTTTGTTGTCTCCTCCCTTCTCTTTCCCCTCTCTTCTCCTCTCCTCTCCTGTCATAATGTGTACATGTGTTGCCTAGGAGATAGTGGACCTTAAACCATTAATAGCCTCCTCTGTTTGTATTTCTTTTCCTGAAAATAGGTAATCAAAGAATAATATTAAGATAGATATTTCCATTCTTGGAAGCCACTGCAAGGGGTAGATGTCATAATTCCAAGGAACTCCTATTTCTGGGCTCCTTAATTATATCTGGCTAGCAAACTATCAGGCAGGAGGAGGTTTCTACAACTACATTCACTTTGGAGAAGAAAATCATGAAAGAATGGCAAGACCATATCCTGGATTGCCAAGTTAAAATTTATTGACAGTGAGAGAGTTGTTTAGACAGTACAGAGAAGTGAGTTGAAATACATATTCAATGGTATCATCACATGTTTCATATTTTAAAGATCAATCTCTTGGGACAGTATAACAGGAATTATGACTTACTGTCTCATGCTTTAAGGTTCCTGTTAATAAACACCTATGGGTCATTTGTGTCTTAAGCATTTTTGGTGTATAGGAAATAAAATGTTTTCTTATTCCCATTCTACATTTTATATAGTGAGCATCTTTCTACTCCCTTTTGGAAATAGCTTAGAATTTGGGGGTGGAGGATCTGCAGGCTTGAGGCCAGATGTGGCCTTCTAAGTACTCAAGTGAAGCCCTATAGGGCCAAATGTGGCCTTGAGACCACAGGTTCCCATCCCCAGTAAATGTAGGTCATACCTAAACTTTAAGCAATTTTCCTTGGGGTAACAGTATGTGGTGGGTGAATCCAACATTCTAGCTTCAGCTGAATTTAGAAACAATGAAAGAAGATCTTGTCTACTCTTTATAGAAAAGAGACTCCCCATGTGATCTCAGAGTGGGAGGACTTCATTGGAAGTGAGTGTCTCCCAGACCAATGCCAGGCCATTGTTATAAACATTTTCTATTCATATATGCATCTTTAAATTCTTCACAATCATTTCTTCTTACATAGCACTAATTCTTTACATTCATTTACTATAATTTGTTTCCCTTTCCACAATTCATGGGCATCTTTTGGATTCCATTTCTTTGATACCACAAAAACTACTGGTATGAATATTAATTTTGTTGTATGTGGACATTTCTATCTTTTCAAAGTATGCTTAATAATGGAATCTTTGGGTCAAAAGAATTGATATTTTAGTCACTCTTTAAAGCATAATTGTAAACTAGTTTCAATAATGGTTGGGTCAATTCACAATACTTACAGTAGTGAGTCTGTCTTTTTGCAGTCATTCCAATATTGGTTCTTCCAATGTTTTGTCATGCTTTCAATATTCCAAGTATGAGGGGAAATCTCAGTGTTTTTTGTTGTGCTACTCATGTTATAAATAATTTTGAAAACTCTTTAATTTCCTGATTAGTACTTTCCAAATACTTTTGAAGTAGTTGTATTATTGCAGAAAATAAGCTACTTATCCAAGGTCATAGAGGTAAAAGTACAAATCCATTCCACTGAGTCAAAAGTCTTACAAATCAGACTATGGAAAACATTTAAATTATTGATATTTTCTAAAGATGGACCCACAAGATTACAGATGTAGAAATAGAAGAACCTTACAAATTATCTAATCACTTCTCATTTCTAGGCAAACTGCACTCTGGACTCATCCATCAAGCCCCTAAGGACCTCTGTATCCTGGAAGATCTCTTCAGTTCAGGAATTCACACCTTAGAAATACCCTCTGTAGCCTTTCCCTCTCATTAGATGATTCTGCCCAGAAACATCATTTAAGGAGTTTGATTAGGTCAACCATCCACTTCCCCTTCGAAGTTTCCCATCTTCTTGAGGGTGGGGATTGTCTTTATTTCTATACACTTCTACTTATATTGTTAGGACTAGCCCAACATCTGTCACATTAACAAGTCTTAACAAATAATTATTAACTGAGTGACTGAACTAATCCAACAATATCATTTTCCATATTAGGAAACTGAGATTAGATGGCTTGGCCATGAAC
Organism: Potorous gilbertii; assembly: GCA_028658325.1. Taxonomy (NCBI): domain Eukaryota; kingdom Metazoa; phylum Chordata; class Mammalia; order Diprotodontia; family Potoroidae; genus Potorous; species Potorous gilbertii. The sequence continues at coordinate 8,764 of JAQQSK010006108.1, forward strand.
ATATTACTAGGATGAGTAGAGCTAGACTTTGAACCCAGGTAACTTGATTCCAAAGATGGCACTCTTTCCTCTATACCACTTTGCCTACAACTTATCATCTGTACGAAGTGGTGCTGTGACTTGGCACAAAAGAAGTACAACACAGGTAAAGAAGGAAGTCTAGAATGTAAGGAGATACCACTAAATGTTTTCAATGTAGTAGCTTATTTTATTCAGAAATATCCTCAATATATGAGCAGCTAGGTGAGGAGAGGATAGTGTCATACCTGAAGTCAGAGAGACTCTTCTCTCTGAATTCAAATCTGACATCAGACGTTTATTATTTATGTGATTCTGGGCAAGTCACTTAACCTTGTTAGTCTCAGGTTACTCAACTACAAAATGAGCTGGAAAAGGAATGGCAAACCATTCCACTATCTTTGTCAAGAAAATCCTGAATGGGGTCCCCAAGAGTTGGATACAACTGAAACAACTGAACAACAAAATATCATTATATACTATATTGCTCCAGTATATAGTAAATAAACTTGTGCTTATAAGGTTAATCACCATCAACATAAGTGAAAATTCCATCAGAACATTAAATATTGTCACTAGTACCTTTTTCTTCTTAGCTGTTTGCAAGCATGATCACTTTTTAAAAGTTATTTAAAGGATAAAGCATATTTTAATAGTTTCAGATTGTGGATATTATCTTTTTTCACACAATACAAGGGTATTTTAGGTATTTTAAGACTTAACTACTGTCCAATCATGACTTTAAAATTTGTGACTGTTAAAGATTCATCTTTTAATTAAATATATCAAGTTTTCTCATTCTGATTCTATGGAAAACATATTTATAAAAATCGCAGTCTATACAAATTAATAGTATGTTCTGTTATTTTAGTGTATCATAGATTTTTTTTCAGTATTGTCTTCTTTTGTTCCTGAGGGCTGTTTCCAGTTGAATGTATGTGTTTTAAGCTTGCTTTCAATTCCCTTGTAATATCACTAATTATTCAGTGCAAACTGACCTTACATTGGTGCAGTACACTGGTGCTTGTATGTCTGACTTTCATGTATGCTAACTTGAAGTCATCTCATTTGAGCATTAGGCATTATATTGAGAGCAGCATCTTATAAACATTTTGACTAATAGCATATCATAGATTCCCAAGGCCATGTTGAACTAGGGAAGAGAGAGAATCAATCCTGAAATCACAGGCAAATATTAATCATTAGTAATCTTTCTGATTTTATATCCATGCATTCTGAAAATTGAATACAAATCTAGACCTGTTTGGCTCCTTCAGTTCAGCTGAGGTTTATTCTAATTAGCACATATGATAAAGAATATTCAGACATCCCACACAGATTCTAGCCCTTTTTGTGAGATTGTATTATATTCAGAACAGGGAAAGTTCTGAATCTATATTTTAAATTGCATTTGTTTTAATGTGCTCTTATAAAAAATAGAATTATAGCAAAATCTGAGATAAACTATGAATATTATTTCTATACTATTTTAAGATTTGCAAAGATATGTATGTGTGTGTAAATATATATATATATATATATTTATGTAGTCAAATATATTCTCTAATTTGATACAACAGCCTTGTGAGATAGATACTATGATTGTCTTCATTTTACATATAAGAAAACTGAAAGTAAGATCACTTCAGGGACTCTCCCAGGAGTAAATGCTAACAAGTGTCTGAGGAAGGATTAGAACTTCAGACTTCCTGATTATAGGTAAGGCATTCTATTTTCCAAGCCACCTATCTGCTTCCATCTATTCTAAAAGAATAAACCCCAAATGTAGTCTCCACTCTTTTTTATACTCCCAGACATACTATATTTATTATTTCTAGCACAGTGTTAGAGTAGAAAAAGCTCTGTCTTAAGAGTCAGAGGACCTGAATTTGAATCAGGAGCCAGTCATTCATAAATATAACGTCGGATCATAACTTAGTCTCCCTTGGTCTTTGTTTTCTCAAATAAGGAGACTGACCTGAATTACCTTTAAGGATCCCTTTTAGTTATAATTTGTGATCCTATGATTTTAAAGATGTTCATAATTTTTTTATGATTTACTTCTAGTTATTATTAAGAGCCTTAACTAACAATCACCTCCTGCTTAAAATGTGTAAGTGAAAATGATTGCCATCATTATGCAATTGAGGGAAATAACAAGAGAAAGCTTTGTAAGGATATCCTGAGTTGTAGTAAAGCCCATATTATTTGCCACTTTCCTCTCATTATAATATAATAACCAATATTTCTATAGCATCTTAAATTTTGCAAAGGATTTTAGATACATTTTCTCCTTTGAGCCCTATACCATCCAGGGAGGTAGGTAGTACAGAAATTATTAACCTTATTTAAATAATGAAGAAACTGGAACTCAAAAATATTAAAAGATTTGCCTCTGATAATAGCAATAGGAAATGTCAAAGGCAAGATTGGAATGCAGACCTTTCTGGCTCTGAGTCAAGTGTTCTGTCCACTCTAACAAAAATTAGTGTGATGAGCACATAGGACAGTATTATCATCTAATTGTGATCTGGGTTTGTATAAGATGATCATGGGCCAGAACATGCAGTTTAGAGACTGTCCAGGGGATTCCAAAGCCATCCTTTCAAGCAGTACCAAAGCTGCTTTTGTGTTTGAATGTACAACCCGGGGAAGTTAAATCAATCCTCTCTATTGAGGATTGGACGATCAAAGGTCCAATCCTTACGGAACCATTTTTCATCATCAATTTATGTGTCCAAATTAAATTTAAAGTGAGTTTGTACAAAGCACTACTTAGAAATCCTTATCTAGTCCATTTTAAGTAAGGGGAAAGAATCACAATACATATTCTGGATAAATGTGCATTCACTTCTAATTTGGGTTCCGTCATATGTTCTCATCGGTTTAGGAAGCTCCCCTATAAAACTCCCTCTACCAATTCAAATTGGTAATTGTTCCATAGGTTAGACACTAACCATTAGAATTAGAGCTAGTTGCCCGAGTCACTTGGAGGGGAATGAACTTGTCTGGAGTCACACAGGTGGCATATATCAGAGATAATATTTAAACCTAGGTCTGCCAAACTGTGAGCACAAATCTTTACCTCCACCCTCTAACATCACACTACTTCTCCCAAATTAAGTTAAGATTTGGAATTATGAAAACATGATTTAAACTAGCTTATACTGTTCCATCTTTAAGCCTAAGTGCTAGCAAAAAATGGGACAGAGAATGTAGTCAACTCTACAGGCAAAATGGAATCAAAGGAAAGGACTTTAAAGAGTTAATGAAGAAATAGTATTTAAACAGGGTTGCAGAACTCCTATTAAAAATGGCAGTCCTATAAATGTTCTAGTATTGTCAGGAATGTTCTGTTGGATGACACTATACTGTGATTTGTACACACAGCGGACCCGAGCTGATGGGTGAATGAAATGATCCATAACCCTCGCTGACACATTTAGAGCAGTTCAGCTGCACACAGAGAACAGTCCATCATTTGCACCCTTCTGTGAAAGCTGGCTTTACCAAGTGTTTCAATGAAATATGTGCAACTTCCCATTTAAATTAGTACCACATGAACCATGAAGAGCACCACAGGTATCCGCTGTACTACCAGCCTCATGCAAAAGTGGCCTGTCTTGTAATGCTCTAACAGGAAAGACATACAACCATTCATCTGTAACATATTAAAACCAGAAGAAATAAATTACTCCATAGATGAAGAATTATTGCTGCTGAGGAGAATGTGCAAAGGTAGTTCTAAAAAGCAGCTTTTACTAAAAAATTATCGCAACAGCATTTGAATTCCTGATGCATATTAAACGGGGATTCTTGTCATCATAAATCATCATTTTTAAATGGGCAAAATAAGGTTCAAACTTTTAGAAAAGGTCTATTTTGCCAGTTCACTGGCAATTTAGCCTTGATACTGATGGAAACAACTCTGTGATCTGTCTCAAGGCAGACAGCAGAATGGCAAAATAATTTTTTTAATAAGGCCAGCCATGAAAATATAACTCCTTGACCAAAAAGTGAGTAGGTCTTAGTTTCTTCAAGTGTTTGTTCCACAACGTGGAAGCATCAAAGTGAAACCGAGCTATGTGTTGGGACAGTCACATATCTCCGAGTGAATGTACTATGTAATTAAACATCTCTTTGAGGGAGGTATCAGAGTAGATACAAATGCTGGGGAAAGATTAAGGAAATAAAGTCCATTCATTTACCTGTCTACCACATACATCACACTTCTCAGAAAAGCACTGATGGACTAGAACGAATGATAGCATTTATGCCAAATTAAATGTTTTCTTTAAGAGGCATTCTGAAATATACAATCTAAGAAAGGACCCTGTTGCTATCAAAGGAGAACCAGAAAAAGAAAAAAAACATCAAATTTTTATTATTTTAGAATGTTGGTCAAGGGATACATCATTCTAAACCCTCTTCTATACTTCCTACCCTCTTGTTTAGTGCAAAATTATTCCACTATAGTTGTTTTTATGGGGAGAAAATAAAGGTACTGAAGACTATCCAATCTTTATTCCTATATGTGATCCTGATAAGAGAGTGCCTTCTATTGAAATATTTAAAACAATGTTATCCATAATCACATGATTTCCTTAAGCCTATTTTTATACTATTCAAAAGTATGGGTGGCTGAGATGATTTCTTGAAAAAAAGTTAACTATTTCCTTATGCATACCTTGAATAGAAAACTTTTACTACTATATGTACAGTAAAATTTCCATCTATAGATATGAAGTATAAAATATTTTTTCCACAGTCATACATATGCCTTCTGGCTTAGTGATCATTGATGCAGCATAGCTGAAATATTCTTCCACTCTCTATGACATCATTTCCCATCTCAATCTTTTTACTGCATCATTGAGGGACCTATTACAGGAAAGATAAGTTAAAGGACATGCTATTTAAACATCTATTGCTTAGTGAGTGACCTTCTCTGTGTCTATGAGATCAGTCACATCCCCCACCCTGGCCATCTTGTGTTTCTACTGCCCACCCAGAAACCAGAAGCCAGCTCAGCAGGAACCCACTCCTTTGTAGGCAGCATGGCATACTGAAAGCGTTCAATTAAATGACCTTGCCAACAGTGCAGCTAGTTAAAAAGTTTCTCCTCAGATTTTGCTGATCAAACAATGTTAACTAGCTTTTTCATGATCACTTCATACCAAGGATGAAACTGGCAGTCAATATCAAAATCATTGTCTACCAAAGCAGACTCTTGCTTTCTTCAAGATACCTGAGCTGTTACAGCAGTCACAACTCTATGGCCTCCTACATCTGACGGAAAAGTGATTTGAGCTGCAATTTATCAAAGCTGCCACTTTTAAGTCATGTGCAGTCTATTAAATAAAATACTGTCATGAGGCATCCAAATAACACTTTTCAGGAGCACCCACTTTTCTTTGAACAGTATCTAAATAATGGAGATAATGGAGAATCATTTGTATCATTGATCATTTCCCAGTTGCTTCAAAATTAAGGGATCCATATGTTTTAATAGGGAAGCTCCTGCAGTGATGCTGCTTTCTATCTTGCTTTATTGTTGCTTACCGCATAAAATGCAATTTTGCAATTTCCAATGCAAATATAAAGATATTGAATGAATCTTGTAATATCAACACTCAAAAAGAACATTGGATAAGGAGTACACAAAGATGTATGGTTATTCCTTCTACATTGTGGGAATTAGGGACATAGAGCCCCAGGTATCTAGCGAATCTGTATAAAAATTTCTAACCTTCCCTTTGTACTAGAGAAGTCCGAATTATTATGGTGTTAAAAGATAAAATATGTTGAT
>JAQQSK010006109.1:0-14590 GCA_028658325.1 Potorous gilbertii
ACGCAAATCTCCTTCACTGTGTTGCTGCGCGGCTTCCACTGCTCCAGAATTTGTCAGGAGTTCTTTTTACAGGAAATCTATGGGCTGTGGGTTCGGACCTAGCATGGGTGAGTCTTTCTACTCCGCCATCTTGGCTCCGCCCCCGATGCACTGTGGAAATCTTAAAGTGCTATGTAAATACGGATTGTTCTTTGGTAGTCTCCTAATTCCTTTTCCTGGCTCTAGTTTCTTTTCTCTCTAATCCACATTGCACAGAGCTGCCAAATTCATATTCCTAAAACACAGGTCTTCTCAGCTCAGAAAGCATCAGTGGTTCCTTATTGCCTCTATGACAGAATTGAAATTCCTCTCTGGCATATAAGAAAACTCACAATTACTGGCTCACATTATTCCCTTCCATACAGACTGTATTCCAGATGAATTGCCTTGCATGCTGTTACTTGAACCCAACTTTCCAACTCCCTTGTCTGTGTGTTCACAGAGGCTATCCCCCATTCCCATTTAAAAGGTCTCTAATGTCCTTCAAGGCACAGTTTAGCAACTACTTCTATTATTAGGCCTTTCCTGCTTTTTCTCCTTCCTATTCTCCCCACATCTCCATCTACTCTACATTATTTTGCATTAATTTGAATAATTTGCATTTATTTCTTTGCAGAGATATCTTGTGCACCCATTCCCCCCACCCTACAAATTAAAGCTGCTTGAGGGAAAGCTTTTCTGTTTTGTTTTGGCTTTAGGCACCTATATTCCTAGCACTGACAGCCAGAACCATGCCTGGCACAAAGTAGTTTCTTAATAAGTGCTTATGGAATTGAGCAAAATTAAATATTCCTGATATGGGTTTCATAATACTCATTTTTAGTGAGCCTAATGACTTCACATATGTATATTTACCTTGAAATATTAAATTCTTTCTTTTTAATCCTCATTTTTGTATCTGAGCCCATGGATTTTATTGTTGACCCTTGAATATTATCACCTCTGATTCTTTCTACTCTCTTCCTCTACTCTCCATTAATTGTAACTAATCTCTATGGTATTTTGCTTGATGTCTATATGTAAGTATTTCTCTCTCTCTCTCCCTTTCTTTTGTTTGTTTGTTTCTCTATAGAAACCCATATTTTAGCTTCCTATCTCCAAGTAAATACATTTTTACTAGCCCTTGTCAGCATAATGTGATTCTTATGTTTTAAGCCCTTGATTGAGAAATGTAAATCACTTTCTTAGATACCATCTTCTTAACAAGTTGTTTGTCTCTTTATTGAGTTGAAGTTCAAAATATGTTTCAACTGAATAACCGATGAATAAGAGGCAATTTTTCTTATTATGTTTGGCCTAATACTTTATTGTTTTAAATCCTTGCCTTATTTCTTTTCTGCCTTCTCAATGAACTCACTTTATGAATTTTCCTAACATAACAAGGGTTATATAAAACTTAAAAAGGATAGATGACTTTCGGAAAAATTGAAGAAAAAAGATATATATATATATATATATGTAGTCTTTTCATTATTCAGAGTGGAATAGTCAATAAGCATTCATTAAATACCTATGTACCAAACACTGTGCTAAGTGCTGGGGACTTTAAAATATGGCAAAAATAGAATCAGTCCTTGCACTCAAGGAATTCACAGTCTAGTGAAGGAGGTACCATGCAAACAACAAACAAACAACAAGCAAACTATATACAGAATATATTGGAAATACTCAATAAATGGAAGATATTAATGTTATGGGGAAAGACTTCACATAAAAGATGAAATTTTATTAGGGATTTGCAGGAATCCAAGGAAGTCAAGAGGCAGAGATAAGAATTATGGATTATTTTTTTCAGGGAAAGATTATTTTTTGAAATATTACTCAGGGAATTGGGACAAAACTTAGGCTTTCATTGGAAAAATCAGTCAAGGAAACCCTTAACAAAAGAGGTCAGTACCTTCTCTGCAACTTAAAGTCTGTGAGAATTGCCTAGAGGACTCAGAGATTAAGTTACTTGCCTTGGGTCAGATAGTCAGTATGTGTCAAGTATGGTACTAGAATCCAAATTCTCCTGGCTTCAAGGCTGGCTTTCTAGCCATTGTAGAACATGGACTCTTGTATAACATATCACTTAAAGTGTTTCCTCAAATATCCTTTTTTTTAAAAAAAAATTCTCCTTTTAATATTTCTCTCTAGAAAACGTTCAAAATCTCTGAGCTTGGCAGCTATTTATCTGCCATTACCACTCAATACCTCCCAAAGAGGTGACTGACTTGCCACAGAAACAATACTATTGGGAAATTTACCAGGTACTCCTTCAGTGCTTCTCTGAAAATAAACATAAAGTGTAAAAAGAAGTTGAGGGCCCCATATACAAATAAACAAGTCAATATGTGACTTGCAGTAAATGGAAGTTTAAAAACATAAGTCATGAGGATAAGTAACCAAATGAGAACTGAAAACAGACACAATTCAAAGCAATTCAAACCCAACACATAGATGAGTTTAATCACACAGATATTATGTCAATAGAACAGAATTTCAGAAGAAACCAAGATATTATTTTTCATGTTAACAAATAGGATTTTTACTCTATCAACTATATTTTAATATTCTTTAGATGCAGGATGATTATTTATAAAACAAAAAGAGTTTATACTTCCAAAGAAGACTTTAAAAAGGAAGTCCAGTAGGGACATATGCTTCTCCGCATAATACAATTAACAAAAATTCTATCATTGTGTAAAAGCATTGAGCTGTATATTCAAACATCAATGATAGCTAATTAGTTTAAGCAACATGAAAGAAAAGAATCTGGTTTAAATTCTTATGCAATAACTTTAGTTGGGATAATTTTTAAGTAACTTCATCAAAAAATAAAAATAAAATAAATGTGTTGAAACTTTTGGCAAAGCCAATAAGAAGAGATTACTTTTTCCAAGTTTGTTTGTAGTATGGTGAGGGACTATGAAATACTCACACCTATATAAACATATATGTATATAGACATTTAAATGTATATATAAATATATGTGTGTGTACATGTATACACACTCACAAACCCTCATTTCATAAAGATTCTTGGGCATTTTTAAGTCAGAAGAGCAGTTCAATTCTCAGGGCTGAAAAAATGCTGTAGCAATATCTGACGTCAAACACAGAGATTAGAATTAAGCACTAAAGAAACCACAAAGTAGTACAGGACAATAAAATTAGAGAGAGTCTAGAGTCACTAAGCATGAACTATCCAATAAAAGAGCCAATACTAGGGAAAAGGCCACTATGAATGAGCTAAGAATATTGTTAAGTTCCCAAAAAAAGAAATATTAAACTGTATTTTTAAAGATAGAACAATAAATATTGTTCTAGGCTTTGAAAGGAAGTCTTCTGTTGGATTCTATGACAAAGGAGAGAACAAGGAGGAGGTCAGGAAGTGAATTTAGCAAAAGAGAGATCATATTTAAACCCACACACTCTAGTGAGATCATTTTTTTTCTTTGTAGGAAATATCATAAGAGAATTTATGAGATGAAACACTTCCTTCACTGTCAGTTTCATTGAATTTTGAAAGGCCTTTAGTAAACAGACTGGCAATCTCCAGCAAATGGAAAATCTGCTAATTCAATTCAATTATATTAAATTTAATTAAATAAAAAGGTTCAATTTTTTCTTCCTTTACTATGTACTCAAAGTCATAGGTGGCTCCATTCATTGATAAGACTAACCTCTCCATTTTTGCACTTAATAATCCCGCAGCTTCTCAACTCTACAAAAAGTGCTTTGCAAATTTTAAATAATTTTCTAAAATTTCATTAGTTTAAATTATAAATGTCAGGGATGGAGTCAAATGGAGGAGTAGAAGGACGTACCTGCTATAGATGTCCCCCACATAGCCCACAAAACACCTATAAAAATGACTCTAAACAAATTCTAGAACAACAACAGCCACAAAATGACAAAGTGAAAGAGACTTCAAGCCCAAGACAGCCTAGACAAGAAAAGTCTATTGCACTGGGCATCAGTTTGTGGAATCACAGCCAGTAGCTGTGATTTTCAGATTTCTCAACCTACAAATGCCAAAGACAGATTCAAAGGTCAGTGAGAAAGCATTTTCACCTGGATGAGAAGAGAATGCAGTCTGACTCTGGGCCTAGGGCAGTGGTGGTGGCTGTGGCAGCCTCCACTTTTGGAGCACTTGACTTAAAGCCCTTGGAGGAATTGCTCAGATGATCTGAATCTTACTCGTGTCTGGTGGCCTTAGGGTGAGGAGGAACTGAAAGGATTTGAAAGAATCCACTGACCACTCCCTGAAAGAGATCACCCCCAAAAAAATCCACCTAGGAATGTGGTAGTCAAATTCCAGAGTTCCCAGGTCAAAGAGAAAGTATTGCAAACAGCCAGAAAGAAATAATTCAAGTATTGTGGAAATGCAATCAGCATAACACTACCTGTTTTTTTTTTATTAGTACCTAATAATTAACATGTGCAAACCGAAATTCATCTTCCTTCAAAAACTTTTTTCTGTTTTGGTTGATAGTTTCATCATACTTTATGCACTCAAGCTTGAAATCTCATAATCTTCCTTCCTCATCTAATTAGGCATCAAAACCTGCTAATTATATTCTACCTTCCAACTCCCCTCTTTTCAACACACCATACATATGATTTTCAAAATAATCTTTCATACACACAGGTCTGTTTATGTCTTTCCTCCACACAAAAACCTTTAATGTCTCCACCTTGCCTATAGAATAAAACACAAACCTCTTAGCCTGGCATCTGTGACTCACCACAATCTTGACTCCCCTTCAGAACTATGTTCTAGCCAAACTGAATCACTATTTCTCAACCTTATCCCAGTCCTCTTTAGCCTTCATGAGCTAATGTACATAATATACTATGCTTGGAATCTGCTCACTTCTCCTAATATTGAAATCCTTTCATTCCTTCAGGATCTCAGGTGCCACCTACTGCATGTAGTTTTCTATGATTTCTCTGTTAGTTTCTCTGTAGAAAAGGCCCCCAGTCTATTGGATGGATTTTCTCTTATGAACTTATGGCACATGATCAATGGGAATCAAACAGGATGAGAAGGTAAGAATGAGCCACAATCAGTATAATCCAAGGAAATATAATCAATTACATCAGAGATATAATGGAATAATAAATTATTAATACTTAATTTTATTAATAAATTTGGAATTTATTAATAATGATAGCTATACTTCATATGAGAGTTTAAGACTTAAAGTTCTATGAAGGCTATAAAATATTTTGCATATAGTATTTAAGAAATTATTAAGTATTAAGAAATCTTTTTAGATAATAAAGGGAATAATAGTTAATATTTATGTATTTCCTTAAAGTTTGCAAAGCATTATATATATATATTATTTCATTTGGCCTATGTGAAAATCCAGGGAGAAAAGAGAAGAAAATTAAAGACAGTTTTGAGTAGGGACAAAAGAATGGACATGAGACTTCAAAGGAACCCCACAAAAAACCCCAAAACAACACCCTAACATAGAACAGTCAAACAGAAAGAGAACTGTGAAACAGAAGTGTCATAGAAGCCAAGGGAAGAAATATTTTAAAAAGAATAATTTCAAGTCCTTTAAAAAGGGCAAAGTGATGAGTACTAAAAAGGAAACTGGGTGGTACAGTGGTTCGAATAACATACCTATTGTCAGAAAATCTTAAGTTTGGATCCTGTCTCAGACATTTACTAGCTGTGTGACCCTGAGGAGATCGGTAAATTTTTCTGCCTCAGTTTTCTCATCTGTAAAATAGAGACAATAGTAACATTTACCTTTGAGGGTTGTTGGGAGTTTAAAATTAGGTAATATTTGTAAAGCAATTGGTAGAACTTTTGTGATTATTGTTACGCTAATATCTAACAAATATAATGTCATTGATCACTCTGGAGAGAGCAGTACAGTGGTAGGCATGGAAAATAAATTGCAAAAGGTTAAAGAGTATTCAGAAAGTGGAAGAATCTAGCAATTTAGATGCAACCAGGACTCTTGACTGTGTGCTATTTAATTTTTTTTTATTAATGACTTGAATGAAGGCACCTAAGGCATCCTTGAAGAATTTTCAGAGGGCATAGCTAAGAGAGATGGCTACTATCACTCATGACACATACAGATTACAAAAGAAAAAAAGTGTCTTAATAGATGACAATGTTGTCTCAAAGATAAAAGATGAATTTTGGGATGACTTGTAATAGATATAAAGTCTTACATAGAGGTTTAAAATATCAACTTCACAAGTATAATATGGGAGTGAATTTGGAAAAGAACCAGGGACCTTTGTGCTCTGCATGCTCAATATGAAACAATGGTATGATATATCAATAAAAAAGTTAATTTGATATAGGTATATTGAGAAAAGTTTAAAGTTGAAAGTGGTAGTCCCTCTGTATTTTGACCTGGTCAGTTCTGGGACAGATGCTTGTTTCTGGATTATGGAAAGAGCATTGATAAGACAGAGATTATCCTCTGTAGGGCAAGTAGGATGGGCAAAAGTCTCAAGACCATTCAACTGAATTGAATTGAATTGAATAGGCATTTTAGGAGAAAACTTGATGGTGGGGGTGGTGTTGAGGGTGGAGATATGGATGTATTGTCATAGCTTTCTTCAAGCCAAGTATTTGAAGGACAGGCATCAAGAAAACCAGTCTTGTTTTTCTTGGTCACAAATGGAAGTACAAGAAAAAAATTGGATGGGATTTTCAGAAAGATCAGTTTTCTGTACATGTAATACAAAATATACTAACAAATTTGTCATTTCAGCTTTTGGAAGTGATTATTCTCTCTTTACATGAGGGCTAGGTGATCATGTATTAGGATGTTGCAAAGTGAATTTTCAGTAAGAGGTCAAGTGGATTAGAGAGCCTCTGAGTTTTATTTCAACTTTGAGATTTGGGGATTCTATACTTAGAGCTGTACCAAAATGAAATGGTTTGCCCTGAAAGATAGCGGAAAACTGATTGACCACTTGTGGGGATTGCTATAATGAGAGCTTCTATTAATTCATGGGTAGGACATGATAGTCTCTGAGGTCCCTTCCAACTCCAGACTTATGGAGTGCATTAATAGAGATAATGAATGCTTTGTTAACCACTGGCTCACCTCTGTGGTTTAGAGAGCAACACTGTTACTTCAATGTCATAATTATGTTCATGTGAAAATATCATCTGGGCACCAAATGGAAGACTAATACAGAAATATTTTTGCCTAAGATTTAGTGTCACGATCAACAACAAACACTTCAGAATTTTCTTCATATTTTATGTGCATTAGTTTTACACATATATACATATATATGTACATATGTATACATGTATATATGTGTACACATACATATATCTCCAGGTAGATGATAGACAGAAAGATAGATAGACAGAATTTCAGGAAGGGATATAGATGTGATAGCTGCAATTTCTTCTATTTTTTCAAGTCTCAGATCTTGGTAACATCATTAGTATTAATATGAATAATTTAAAGTGTAATAAGATTACATAAAATGGAGGTGAATCCTAAAATAACCATGCTCCAAAATGAGTAAAGTACGTTATCCCACATTATTTATTTATTTTCTCCATTATTATACGATGTAGTAAAATGCATATATGCACATATATGTATATGCACATAACATGCATAGATACATGTACATATAGTACATGTGAACATATAAGTATATATAATAAATATATAATATGTACATATGATTGTAAATACACACATATTCATAATATTCACATTAGATCACCAACTACAATTTAGACATTGGTACACACACACACACACACACACACACACACATATATGTATGAATTTAGACATATATATGTATGCATATATATTATGCACACATATGCATGTGTATGTATATGTTTGTATGTGTATATATGCACATAGATATACATACATACTGAATTTCTGTTCTTGATCTGATCTGAATAGAAGACATGTCCTCACCAGGAAGCTCCCTATGCCAGCTGATGAAATAACAGATTCAGGCACCTTTGGATTGAGATCTGGAAGAGGCAGAGAATATTGCATCAACCATTTATTTCACAAGTTGATTGAAGTAGGTGAAGTGGGATCATTGGAAAGCTTCTCTCAGATCCTCAATTTAAGGAGGATGCTCAGTATATTAGCTATATGATTTCCCCAAAGACTGTATTTCTTCACCAGATACTACCTTTCTGCCTTTCTATGTTCATTTTGTGTGTGTTGTATTCCCTATCTGGATTGTGGGTTCCTTGAGGGAATTTGTTGTCTTTTGCCTTTCTTTTTATGTACAGTGCCAAGCACATTGTCTGGTATGTAGTAGGTGCTTAATAATTGTTTACTGACTGACAAATGAGAAAGCTGAGTCATAGAGGAATTAAGGGATTTTCCCCAAGTAAATAGCAAGTATTAGACCTCCTATCCAAATGTAGTTCCTATGACTTTAGCTCCAATACTCATTCTGCCATATTACATGGCTATCAATTTCATTGATTATATATTAAGTATTCACCAGCCTGAGAAAATTAGATGCTTAGAATTTTATGCAAATTTCCAGTTATATTTTCTCAGCTTTTATTCTAGTGTTTTGTAAATGTGATTTTGATTTGAATCATTAACCCTGCTGAGATCTTTCAAATGTTTTCTAAGTTATTTATATTATTCAGTTTCCAAAGTGTTCACTATGGCATGAAGTAGAGGTGGAGGTGGGATGATGACACAGTGATAGAACATAAAAAGAGTCTGGTTTTATTTTAATTTACCTCTGAGACAACATTTTGAAATGTTTCTTCCTATGACATTGATGATATTTTGATATTGACGATGTTTAAAAATTAGAGAGGAAAAGATTTGATGGCAAATGGTACTCTTTTATCAATTATCTTTTTTCTTATTTTTCCTTGCCACTTTCTTGGAAACTAGCACCAAAAACAGTCAAGTATTGTGAAATGGAGTGAATTGTGGAGAACCCTGAATGTTCTTCCATTTCTTTATCCTAAGACTTAAAACTTAGATCTCTATCCTTCATTGTTGCTAAAATCTATCTCACTACATAAATAAACTTAGTTTATTCATCCCCTGCTGAAGTTCCGTTTAAAGTTAATTATATTCTTTTTTTTTTTAGGGTTGGGTGCAGTATCCACAATCTGATTCCTACTATGCTTGAGCATGCTGATATTTTCACCATCAAGAAAACAAGGGAAAATCTTAGGAACTATTTTCAAGTTAAGAAATTGCAAAAGCATTAGGATTCTACTAGGGTTGAATGAAGAATAAATTACCTTTGTGCCCATTTAAGGGCAAGAGAGTTAGCATCAAAGTTCTTTGCAGAGCCATTGCTAGGAATTTCAGCACCTGGGGCAACCACTGCCCAGGAGCAATGAACACCAGCTGAAACAAATAACACTAAATTTGCCTTCTAGTCAATTTCATAATTCATGTTGTGCAAGGTATGCAACAAATCATTAAGAAAGATTCAGATGAATGGAAGGGAAAATTGCTTACTATGACATCTTAGGAGACAGAATCTCATAGGGATAAGAAAGTTGGAGATTTCACTTTTTATTCTAAACCACAAATTCTAGGGAACTTTGACCAGGCTCCATCTCACACAACTACATAAATAAAAATAAAATTAAGATTTTTACTTGCTCTTGTAGAAACAGTTTGGTGCTAACTTTGGAAGAAAGATGAGATTGTGGGGAAATCTTTGTTGTAGCATCTGGGAAAGGTGTCTGTAATTTAGGAATTTTTTTTAATGGACAGAATGGAGAGAAGGAAGTATCAACCAGGATGTAATCAATTGCCCCCAAGGTTGCCAGAATCCTGAACCTCTTCTTTTCTGTTCTCTGAAAAATTTCAGCCTCTATTTGATCTCTGCACTAGACATGGAACATGGCAGAAATAAATGAGTTTGGTAAGTCTTTAGTTTCCTATCTTTTGTTTTGCACAGTGTTGATGATCATACCGGCCAAAGGAATTTGTGTCTTTTTCTATCAAAGAAGAACTTAACATAGATATGGAAAAGATATGGAAAACATCTTGAAAACAGTCTTTTACCTGCATTTACTATCTCAAATGATTTTAAAATGGATTATAACCAGATTTGGTTCTTGTCTTTTTCTTCTTTTACTTTTTCATTACCTTTTAGTCAATTCTGTGAAGGAAATTATTCGATAAATCTTATTTATTCTTTTTTCAACTTTCATTCAGTGAAATGGATGACTGAAAAACATATATTAAGTGCTTGTTATGTGTCACATACTGTGCTGAAAATGTGGATACAAATAGAAAAAGCGAGTCAGACTTTGCTCTCAAGGAACTGTACTCTGGGAGAAAACATGTGAAAGAAAATTCAAGGTAAGAAAAGAAAAAACATGTCATATCGATAGTAGAACATGAAAGCATTCAAAATATGTAACAATAAAATTTCATTTCAAGAAAACTAGTGTGATAAATACTACACATTGTGTGGAGAGCTGTCCATCTTTGCTTCCTTGTACATTTTCTTTTGTTCTCTGTTGTGCAATTTTTTACCTTGTTCTTTTTTTCCCCCTTTCTACTTTACCCCAGAAGGCTACAAGTAAGAGCAGATATATTTCTCTGTAACTGTAGATAGATACATACACATATACACACATACATATATAGACACATGCTTTCTCTAGCAAATCGGTTCCTGATCTTTGTTTTTATGTTTGTGCATATCTCTTGTTTTCTGTCCCTCCTGACTCTCCTTTACTTCTACCTACTACCTTGGACTCCTATTACTTAAATTCCCTCCCTCCAAGGATCTGTCTTCTCTTCTCCCATTTCCATAAATCTAAACACTTTTCTATAGTCCCCTACAACTTATTCCTTCATTCTCCCCTGTAGAGGAGGTATGTATATTCACATTCCTGTTGATCTAAACACCCTTCTCTACCTTGCTTTAACCTATTCCCTAACCCTCCCATCTAGAGATCCCTTCTTTCTCATGTCCCCTATTCTTATCCCTTTACCATTTTATTTCTTCTGAATTTAGATATATATGTATTGCTTCCTTTTAAACCCATCCTCAATGAAAGTAGTTTACCAGAACTACCAGCCCTCTTACCCCATCTAATTCCTCTGTATTGACTTTTTTCCCTTTGCCCCTCAATTGTATAAAATAATTACTCTTTTTATCTGTTCCTAAATGGTTTTGCTTTTCAAAGACATATCATGTTCAGGTCTACCCCAGTCTTTCTTACTAACTACCCAATTACTAATGACAATCTTGGACATACGTTTTGCATTTCACATATATAAAAAAGTTAACAGTCTGTGTTTACTGAATCCCTTGTAATCAGTCTTTGGTATATATTTTATGTTTTTCTTGATTCCTGTATGTTAAATCTTCTATTAAGTTCAGAGTTTGTTGCTGCTGTTGCTGTTTTTAACAGTCTTGAAAATCTTACAGTTGATCAAATTTCCATTCTTTTCATTCAGGATTATACTTAACTTTGTTGGATATGAAATTGTCGGCCAGAATGCCAGTTTCTTTGCTCTTTGATATATAATTTCCAAGACCTGCAATCCTTTAATGTTTCTGCTGCTAGGTCATGTGTGGTTCTAATTATGGTACAATCATATTTAATTTTTTTCTTTTTTCCCATGAATATTTATTCATTTTCATTTTCAACATTCACTTCCATAAAATTTTGAATTTCAAATTTTCTCCCCATCTGCCCTCTATCCCCACCCCGGGACAGCATGTATTTTGATAGTCCTTTCCTCCAGTACTCCCTCCCTTCTCTCACCCTCCCCCCTTATCCCCTTCATTTCTCTATTCCTGTAGGGTAAGATAGATTTATATACCCCATTGCCTATATAGCTTATTTCCTAGTTGCATGTAAAAACAACCTCTAACATTCATTTTTAAGCTTTAAGTTTCACATTCTATCCCTTTGCCCCTCTCCACCTACCCTCATTGAGAAAGCAAGCAAATCAACAAAGGTTATACATGTGTGGTCATGCAAAATACATCAATAACTGTGATGTTGTGAAAGACTAACTATGTTTCCCTCTATCCTGTCCTGGTCCTCCCCCCCCATTTATTCAGTTCTTTCCTTTGACCTATCCTATCAAAGCATTTGCTTCTGATTATCCCTTCCCCCAATCTACTATCCCTTCTGTTATCCCCCTCTCTTATTTCATTCCCCATCATCTTCTTGTTGGGTAAAATAAGCTTGCATATGCAATTGGATGTTTATGTTATTCCCTCCTGAAGCCCGATCCAGTGAAGAAGGCTAACTTATTTCCTCCAACCTTCCCCTTCTTCCCCTCCATTAGAAAAGCTTTTTCAAGTCTCTTTTATGTGAGATGACTTACTACATTCTACATTTCTCTTTCTCTTTCTTATACTACACTCCTCACAATGATTAATTTTATTTTTTAGATGTCATCCCTTTATATTCAGCTCACCCTGTGTGCCCTTCTATGTGTGTATATATACATATACACACTCACACATATATACACATATACACCTACCTACATATACATATGCATGCATCATATATATATATATGTGTATATACATATCCACCTACATACAAACATATATAAATATACATACATCATACTTAAATATATTTCCTCTAACCATACTAATATGGAGAATTGTCTCATGAATACATGTAGGGGTGTAAACATTTCAACTTTATCATGTCCTTTATGGTTTTTCTTTCCTGTTTACCTTTTCATGCTTCTCTTGATTCTTGTGTTAAAAGTCAAATATTTTTCTTAGCTCTGGTCTTTTCATTAAGAATGCTTGAAAGTCCTCTGTTTCATTGAATGATCATTTTTTACCCTGAAGTATTATACTCAGTTTTGCTGGGTAGATGATTCTTGGTTTCAATTCCAATTCCTTTGACTTCTGGAATATCATATTTCAAGCCCTTTAATCACTTAATGTAGAAGCTGGTAGATCTTGTGTTATCTTGATTGTATTTCCACAATACTCAAATTGTTTCTCCCTGCTGCTTGCAATATTTTCTCCTTGACCTGAAAATTCTGGAATTTGACTCCAATATACCTAGGAATTTTTCTTTTCATTTCTCTCTCAGAAGGTAAACAGTGGATTTTTTCAATATTTATTTTATCTTCTGGTTATAGAATATAAGGACAGTTTTCCTTGATAATTTTATGAAAGATGATGTCTAAGTTCCTTTTCTGATGATGGCTTTAAGGTAGTCCCATAATTTTTAAATTATCTGTCCTGGATCCGTTTTATAGGTCAGCAGTTTTTCCAATGAGATATTTCACACTTTCTTTGATTTTTTCATTCTTTCATTTTGTTTTGTAATTTCTTGGTTTCTCATAAATTCATTAGCTCCCATCTGCTTAATTCTAATTTTAAAAGTGCTATTTTCTTTAGTGAGCTTTTGAATCTCCTTTTCCATTTGACTAATTTTGCTTTTCAAAGCATTCTTCTCCTCATCAGCTTTTTGGGCCTCTTTTGTCATTTGCATTAGTCTATTTTCAAAGGAGATGTTTTCTTCAGCATTTTTTGAAGTCCCCTTTAGCAAGGTGTTGACTCACTTTTCATGATTTTCTTACATCACTATCATTTCTCCTCCCAATTTTTTCTCCACCTCTCTTACTTGATTTTCAAAATTCTTTTTGAGGGGGAGGAGCCAAGATGGTGGAGTAGAAAGATTCACTTATGCTAGCTCTGAACCCACAGCACATGGATTTTCTGTAAAAAGAACTCCCAACAAATTCTGGAACAGTAGAAGCCATGCAGCAACAGAGTGAAGGAGATTTCTGTTCCAGAGAGCCCTGAAAAACTGACCTCAAGGGTCCGTTGCTCACTGGACGGGAGCAGAGCCCAACCCTGCTTTGGGCGCACAGCACCAGGAGGAGCAGATACAAGCAGGCTTCAGTGACAGAATCTCTGGTGGCTACAAAGGTCCCACCACCTACAGGCGTACAGGTCAGTGAGAGAGAATTCTGGGCTGGCTGAGAGGGGAGAGGGGTGTCTCCATAACTCAGGCCCCCTCAGGAGGCAACAGAAGAGGTGGCGTTGGCCAGGGGCACCCTGAGCAGGAAGGACCTTGGCTCCATTACTGAAGGTCTCCACATAAATCCCCTGAGGGAACAGACCCTGGGAGGTGGCACTGCCCCAACCTGAGCAGCAGATCATAAGCTCACATTGAATAGAAGTCACGCCTGCCTCTGAAAGCCCTGAGGCTGAAGAACAGCATTTGAATCTCTGACCCCAATCACTAGCTGGGAAAATCTGGAGGTGAGGGGGGTGTGGAAAGCAGTCTCAGAAGTCAAGTAACTGGCTGGGAAAATGCCCAGAAAAGGGAAAAAAAAATAAGACCATAGAAGGTTACTTTCTAGGTGAACAAATGTTTTCTCCCTTCCTTTCTGATGAGGAAGAACAATGCTTACCATCAGGAAAAGACATAGAAATCAAGGCCTCTGTATCCCAAACATCAGAAATAGATATCCAATGGGCTCAGGCCATGGAAGAGCTCAAAAAGGATTTTGAAAATCAAGTTAGACAGGCAGAAGAAAAATTGGGAAGAGAAATGAGAGAGATGCAAGAAAAGCATGAAAAA
>JAQQSK010006110.1:0-14589 GCA_028658325.1 Potorous gilbertii
ATCTACTGTACCACCTAGCTGCTCAACAAACATTTACTGAAAAGCTACTATGTGCAATGTGTTACAAAGTTCAATAAAGCATTTATTAAGTATCTACCATAGCCAGGCAAAAGAATGAGACATAGTAACAAGATCATAGATGTAGAGCAGAAGGGGATCTTGGAGACCATCTGGTCCCATCTTCTCATTTGACAGATAATGGAAACTAAGAGAAGTTAAGTGATTTGCCAAAGTTCACACTGGGAATAAGTGGCAGGGGTGGGATTTGAATCTAGGTCTTAACTCCAAATCCAGCTGTTACCTCTTGGGCCCTCACAATGCAGGAAAAAAAGAAGTATCAGACAAGTAGACAGAATAAGGCAATGTTCCATAGGAGTTGTGTAAAATGGCTTATTTCAGAAGAGAGAGACCTCGCTTTTGTCTGGAGCAAGCAGGGACATGAAGAACATGGTTGAACTAGAAAGGTTCACTCACTTCACTTCTTTGGGATTCAGCGTCTTCATCCTTAAAGTGAAGCACTTAAAAGAGATGATCCAGAAAGTCCCTCCCAAATCTATTACTCTGCTTGTTTGAGGACAAGGCAGATTTATTTTATATTGTCTAGAGTAGCATTTAATACAGGCTTGCAAATGGATTCCAAGTTGTATCGCTACCTGTATTCTCTGTCTTCCTAAGGAGAAACAAATGGCTTAATAACAATGATGTTTCTATAAGGAAAAATGAGAGAGTTTATATTTTGTGGGCAAGAGGAGATATGACTGAGCCTATGTGAGTTTAGCAGATGCCTGAAATTCCTCCATTTGTACAAACCATCCATCAAATTTGCCCTTGGGAAGGCGGAACAGTGTGGTGGAAAGACCATGAGGCTGGGAAGGATATGTCCTGGGGTCCAGTCTTGACTCTTCCATTCACCAACCATGTGACTTTGAACAAAGTCCTTCCATTTTCTGAGTCTATTTTTTCTTTCATAAAATTGAAATAATAATGCCTGGATTATCTAACTTATGAGACACTTGAAAAGAAAGTGCTTTGCAAAGCATGGGGATGCTTTTATTATGAATGTATATCTTAGGTGGTAGATAGAAGTGTAACT
Organism: Potorous gilbertii; assembly: GCA_028658325.1. Lineage (NCBI taxonomy): Eukaryota > Metazoa > Chordata > Mammalia > Diprotodontia > Potoroidae > Potorous > Potorous gilbertii. Next base: position 1,094 of record JAQQSK010006110.1, read on the forward strand.
TCGGGTTTAGAGCTAGCTGGCTTTCTCCTTATCCTCTGAATGTCTCAGGCTCTTTCCCACCTGTATATCTTTGGTCATACTGCCTCCCCCTCTACTTCTCTCTCTTCAGCAACATGATACTCTATTCTCCTCCAAAATCAACTGTATTCTACTTATTTCAGATCTGGTCAAACTGATAAGGTTATGCGACAATCAGGAGTTCTTCATCTCATAGGATCCATGTTTTTAAAAAAAATTTTTATAGCAACATTTTATAGTAACAGTTCAGCATAATGCATTTCCTTCATCAAGCTGTGTATTTTATTTTAAGTATTTAAAAATATTATTCTGAAAAGGAGTCATAGGCTTCACTAGACTAAGAGGTCAGTGGGTCAATAAATATTTATGAAGTGCTTGCTATATGCCAGGCACTGTGCTAAGTACTGGGGATATAAAAAGAGGCAAAAGACAGTCCTTGTTCTCAAAAAACTCACCATCCAATGGGGGAGACAACAAGGAAAGAAATATTGCTAACAAGCTATATAGAGGATAAAAAGGAAATAATTAAGAGGTGAAAGTACTAGAAATAAGAGGGGTTGGGAAAGGTTTCCTGTAGAAGATGAAATTTTAGTTAGGACTTGAAGAAAGTCGGTGAAATTAATAGGTAGAGATGAGGAGGGGCAGCATTTCAGGCATGAGGGACAGCCAGAGAAAATGTTCAGAGCCAAGAGATAAAGTGTCTAGAGCAGCCAGAAGGCCATTGTCACTGGATTGAAGAGTACCTGGTGGGGATTACAGTATAAAGAGACTTGAATTGAGATTGCGAATGTGGACACTGAAAAGAGGATTGTGTAGTTGATCCTAGAGGTAGTTGCCAGAACTAGATTTTATTGAGTATATGGGTGACATGGTTGGACATGAGCTTTAGTAAAATCACTGTGGTGATTGAATAGAGGATGGATTGAAGTGGGGAGAGACCTGAGGCAGGCAGACCCAGCAGCAGGCTATTGGGATCATCCAGGAGTAAGGTGATGAGGACCTACATCAAAGTGATGGCAGTATCAGAGGAAAGATAGGGCCATATTCAAGAGAGGTAACCATGAAATTGATAGCCCTTGGCAACAGATTGAATATAAGATAAGAGCTAGTGAGGAGGTGAGGATGACACTTAGTTTGCTATCCTGGGGGACTAAGAGAACAGGATTATCCTCAATAGTAGTAGACATCCAGTTCAAGATGCCTGAAAGGCAGTTGGTGATGGAGGACTTGAGGTCAGCAGAGAGGTTAGAGCAGCATAGATAGATTTGAGAACCATCAGCATAGAGATTGTATCTAGGGGAGCTGATGAGGGAGAAGAGAAGAGGACCCCAGACAGAACCCACGGGAAATAGGGCATGACCTAGATGAGTATCTAGGGAAGGAGCAGTCAGATAGGTAGGAGGAGATCCAGGACAGAGAGGAGTCCCAAAACCCTAGAGAAAAGAGAGCATCCAGGAAGAGAGAGTAATTGACAATGTCAAAGACTATTGAGAGGTCAAGGAGAATGAGGAGGGAGAAAAGGTCATGATACAAAAAAGGTTAAGAATCCCTGAGCTAGATGATCTCAATGGTCCCCATGGACAACCTGCGATTATCTATGATCTAAGTAAAAAAAGAATAAGAATAGAAATAACTAACAATATTTTAAGATCTGCAAAGTACTTTCTATTCCAGAACAAGGTTTTCCTGGATTACTTCAACCAGTGAAAACTTCCCTCTTCCCTAATCTCCCATAGCACCAGTAGCACCTATGCTGTTGACAACCTGCTTGCCAGCATCTAATTAGGCCTAATAGTCGATTAATTAGTACCTTGTTGCATTCCAACTGCTCAAAAAGGAGACTCTAAAGATCATAAGATCCTAGATCTAGGGATTGAAGGCAGACATCATCTAATCCAAACTCTTTATTTTACAAATAACAACATCAAGACCCAGAAATCTGAAATCATTTGCCCAAGGTCATCTACCATTCACTTCTGACTCCAAATCTAGCATTTTTTTCACTGTTTCACATTGCAACATAGATGAAAGCTACAATAAAATTCTAGATGGACATTCAGGAACGGTGAAAATTAACTGTAGGGAGTTATAACAAGAGGTCAGATGATTATAGGGGTTGGGAATGCTGTTGGATAGTGTGTGAAGCAAAGTCTGGGTCTGGGGCATGCTGGGAATAATGGACATAATAATAAGCTTCCCCTCACTTGCTAACCAATAACCTCAGTCTCAGAGCATAAGTTCTTCTAAAGCTAAGAAGATTGACTGCCCTAGGAGCTGGAGGTGGAGGGGGGGGAGTGGGAATGGGAAATGTGGGGATAGATAAGGTAAATTCAGAGGACTGTAGCTCAGCTGGAGGGAAGATGGGAAGATGACTCTGAAGAACAATTGTATGAAATTTGGAGCACAAACTGTACTCTGTTAGCCTTGACCTGGGTATACCCCCTACAATTCTTCAGAGATACTATAGAATGCTTTCCATGCCTTTAGGGATAAAGAATGGATTTGTGATTCATTGACATAGGAAACTCCCAGGTGGGGACATTCCCTCTATCAACACAGGTCAGTGCCTACTTTGCGACTTATAGTCTGACAGAACTCTGCAGAGCACTGAGAACATTGTGATTGCTTGTCCTTCCTTCTTGAAGAGGACCATGATCTCGGGGAGGTAATGTCATGATTTGCAAATGAATTGGGTTTAGAGGGTAGGCTGTGCAAAGTCACCAGCCTTACTTACTCCTCCAGAGTCGTGTAGGTCCAGTGATCAGATATTGATAGGACAGGAGATGGCCCAGGATGCAGACGTGCCTAGGGTCACACAGCAGGTATGTGCCAAATGTGAGACTTGAACCCAGGTCTTCTTAATTCAGAGGCCAGCGCTCTATCCACTCTGCAAATCTAAACTTAGACAAAAATAATTTAGTCAAACAATATCCCAGTTCTTCAGATTTCAGACTCACACTGAATTATACAAGTGAAATTGTCATATATAGCCTCCTTTCCTCTCTCTGAGAAGGGAAAGATGCTACATGATCTTGTTTTCCTCTTCATCCTCCTTCTCTTCCTCTTCCTTCTCCTTGCAGACTCCCCACTGCTGCCAAACTAGACATAAACATAGTTGCCAAATTGGCCAGTGTTCCACTGACCAGCACCCTTCATGGGAAGTTGTAAAATTCTAGACAGATGCTGATGAGGTCCCTCCACTTGTATTCCCAGCTCCTACAGCTCTTGCCACAGTGAGAAAGATGTCAGGCTTATTTTTGCCCAGGCAGAAGTTTTTCTCCCCACAGCACGTTAGACTTGTAGGGTCTCTTTCAGATAAAGATCTCCAAGCACCTCTATCAATGTTTCCCTCCTATCAATACTGTTCATTTCTATTTTGTAAGAGGTTAAAAGTCTCTTCCAGGATATTACATGGAAAGTCTGGGGCACCCTATTGGTCCAAGAACCTTTATCCAACACCTTGCACCAAGAACCTATCCCCTTCCCTTATTAGGAACATCATTCCATGACCGATTCATTTCCCAAAGGCCATCAGGAGGTAATGATTTTTTGGCTATTACTAACCCAGGCCAGATTCACACTATTAACTTAGGGAGAAAAGAATCCTCATTCCATTACCAATCCCCTAAGCCACTCACTCCCAAGTCTAATTGCCTTTCGAGTCTCTCCCCCAGTTATTTGCTAATAAGTTAGGTGATGTGAAGAAGCTAAGAGCTTTTCCTAAGTTTGAACCCTGGGGGAGAAAAGTTTGCAGATCAATTGGTGTTCACCTTCCAAGGTAGGGCTGCCCCTGGAAACTGCTGACATAGCAGGAAGGAAAATGGTATAAATGCCATATAACTCCTCTCTATCCCAGCCCTGCCCCATATACCCCCACCTCCAACACACACACACACACACACACACACACACACACACACACACACACACACGCATTATCGCATTACACAGTATCTTTTCCGAAAAACTCAAGGCAAATGCAGTCTGATTTTTGATTGATTGGCCCCTGGGTTTTATTCGACAATGTATATCACTCTGCCAATATGAATTTCCAAGATGGTAAAAATATAACCCCCCGAAAAGATTACATGAAAGGGAAAAAAAATCATTAGGCAATTAAGAATGGCAATAATTCACCCATATCTATGCTTTGGGAAGAAATATTGCCCAGGGGAATTAGCTCTGCTTATCATTTTGTCATCTGTCTAGGGTGTGTGAGCCGGCTTGAGGTTTCCCGTTCATTGCTGTTGATTTCCTGCAATATTTCTAAGCATGATCAAAACTAATGCCAGCCTTTTAATAGAACTTTGGTTCTCTTGGGGTAGATACAATTTGTATGTATCAAGCTGTTACTAAATTAACTAAGCAGATACATTCCTTAAGACACTCCTCCCATCCTTCCCTTCCCATCACCCCCAAGAAAATTGCCTTAAAAAGATCAGCTTTTATGAAATCACATCATAGTTAGAGCTGGAAGTAATTATCTCATTCTCCCTCCCCTCCCCCAACTTATTTTACAGGTGAGGAATTGAAGACAAGAGGAGAATAATGACTTGTCTAAGGTCATACCCTGGGATTGTAAAATGGCAAAGCTAGAAACTGAACTCAAGTCCTCTGATTCCAAATTCAGTTCCCTTTGCCAAAGGAGACAGGCCAAACTCTTATCATTCCACAAAGGGAGGCTTTGGAAACACAAATGTAGAGGACAACTTAGGCTCTCTTGAAATGACAAGTAGGTCAGGAGCCCCCAGATTCAAATGGTTCAAATGGAATCAGGTCTTAGCTTTTGCAGGAAGCAGAGATCAACACTTTGATTTTATAGATGAAACTGAGGCTCCAAGAGACTGTGATGCCATTGGCCTTAGAAGTGGCAGACCCCTTACAGATCTTGTAGACCAGAGGTGCCACACTTGGGCATCAGGTGCCATAAACTCCTGAGTGCAGGCAGAACCAGATTAAAATGTAATTGGAAAATGTTGAATAAAATAGATAAAAACACAATACAATGTTGATAATGTTAATTTGTGGTTTTCTAAGTCTATATGTAGCCTGCAAGGATCTGTTCCTTTTCAAGTTTGACACCACTTATCTATCTAGCTCAACCCCCTCCTTTAACAGATGAAAGAACCAAGGCACAAAGAGGGAAAAGGATTGCTTTGCCCAAGGTCACAAATGTCAGTATCAGAACTGGGGGTTCAAACCCAGATTCTCTGCCTCCATAGTCAGTCCTCTAGGATGAGCACTGGCTATAGAAAGGTTGCAAGCAGTCAAGAAAAAGAGATGATAGATTCTAGGAATAGTGGCTTCCACTTGCTCAGTAAAATGGGTGGGGATTGCCTTTGGGTGGAGAGTGTTGGGGAGAGAGAAGTTTGGTGACAAAGTTATAAGGCTCATCTGCAAGGAACCACATATAGCCTAGAGAATGAGGGAAAATCCCTTTCTTCCATGACCATCTTTTAAATACTTGAAATTCCATATCATATTCTGCTTGTCTTCTCTAGTAAAGAGAACCAGAGGTGATGTAGAAGTTGATGAAGCAAATTTGGGATCCATAGAATGAAAGAATTCTTCACAATAAGAACGATACAAAAATGGAATAGGCTACTTTAGGAGAGAGTGAGTTCCCCGTTCCTGGAGGTATTCAAATACAAGCTTGATCAGTGTCAGGGACACAGTGTCAGTGTCATGGGTCTACTGTACAAATATAGAATATGTAACTATAATAATAAAGCCGTAATGTATAACTCAGTTTCTTCAATTGCAAAGTAAGGACTTGATGACCTCTAAGGTCCCTCTCAGCTCTAAGTTCTTGATCTTCCTGTCCTATTCCAATGGCTCATTGTAGCATGGGGAAATCTAACATTAAACACTGAGTTTTGCAAAGTGCCTTAAAAATGTGATCTCACCTGATCTCCCAACAACCTTGGGGTGTGGATTCTATTATTGCCCTCATTTTACAGATGAGGAAACTGAGGCAGATAGGAGGTAAGTGACAGTCACACAGGGAGTGTTTGGGGTCATATCTGAACTCAGGTTTTTCTGTCTAATGCTCTAGTCACTGCATTGAATCTAGATGCTCCAAAACTCTGCTAACTGTACAAGCTCTGGTACATTCTAACAAGCTGGAAAAAATTTGAATATGGGAATAGTGGAGGAGCTGTATGTTTCTCATACAAAATATGTACTGACCTGTGACATTCTGGGGGTGAAGCTTGTTTGTGATTGACTTTTGTGAAGGATTGTCAGCTGTGACAGAATAAATTAGCAGGGGTGCCACTTAGTGTGGTTGCTTGATTTGCTTTGGCTACTCAAGGATAGAACTAGAGAAAAACCTGAAAAAAACTGTTCCAAGTTGTGAGTTTTAGTGAAGGCGGGGGGGTGAAGACAAGGATGTGAGGTTATGGTTAAAAGCGGAAGGTAGTAGATTGCTGAAGTGGGTAACCACTGCGTCCAGATTATGGAGAGAAGCGAAGTCAGAACAGCAAAGAAGGGCAGAAGGAAGGAAATGGGGGTCACCATGGAAAGGGGGCAGAGACAAGCAAGCACAAGAGTAGTGAGGTCATCAGAGAGAAGAAAGGACTGGATGTTGTAGTCAGAGACGAATGCCATAGTTTAGGATCTTGGAGGTAGTTGAGGGATGGCAAGATCTAAGGTGTGACTACCCATCATTGCTCAATTCTAGTTATGAGTCATAGAAACTGAGCAAGAGACCAGATGTCATAGAGGCAGTGTAGCATGATAGAAAGAGCACTCGTCTCATTGTCAGAAGATCTGAGTTCAAGTCCCAGCTCTTACACTTGTTAGCTATATAGTTTTTACCATATCACTTAGCTTCTTAGTGACTATTTCCTCATCTGTAAAATGGGGACAATTAAAACTGGGCTACTTACTTCACAAGGTTGCCATGAGCTTTATGCTTTGCCAACTTGATGTGCTATTTTTATAAAAGTTGAGGCAGCTGTGTGGCACAGTGGATAGAGAGCATGGCCCTAGAGTCAGGAGGAACTGAGTTCAAATTCAGCCTGAGATACTTACTAGCCGTATTACCCTTGGCAAGTCACTTAACCCTATTTTCCTCAGTTTCCTCATCTCCGAAAGGAGTTGGAAAAGGAGATGGCAAACCACTCCAGTATCTTTGCCGAGGAAACCCCAAATGGAGTTAGGAAGACCAGACATATCTACCAACAGCTTTTCTTTACAACCAGCATTATCAACATGGATAATGATGGGTTTAGAGAATGAAAGAAAGCTACCAATCATGTGTTGAGGTCACTAATGAAGGAAGAGTACACTGGGGGTAAGTAGATGACAGAAATATGGTGCTATGGTGGAATGGAGGGAACTTCCAAGGACAAGGACCTCTTGAGTGACAGAGGCAGAGTGAGGGTCTGGAAGTGACATTTTTGAGGGAAAACACAACCTGGTTCTGTATGTTAGCAGACATGAGAGCAGTTGCCCAACTAGAGAGGAAGGCAAAGGATGGAATGTCTTCAGTAAACAACCTAATGTTCAAAGGCATGTTAGAGGAAGAGATGGAGGATGAAGAATTCTGGAGAGATAGTTGATGTTATCCCAGGGAAGTCTCAAAGTCTCTGCAAACAGTCCCCATCAGTCAGTAGAACACACTTCAACTTAGTGTCATTATCTAATTTCAGGCTGATGGCTAGCATTGAGCTCATGACTGCCATTTTAAGAGTAGCCAGATACCACTGCAGTGATTAAAAACTACCATCTTTCATGCTTAGGCTCAGGAACTGAGATTTGCTGCTGAGTGTGAAGGAAAGAATGCTATTTAATGAAATAGATAACATATTGGCCTGGGAATAAGTAAGACCTGAATTCAAATCCTGCTTCTGACACCTAGAGCAACATGAGCAATCCTTTAACCTCTCTGAGCCTTGGATTCTTCATCTGTGAAATGGGGGTGACAATACCCATCCTACCTACTCCACTAGGCAATTGTAAGATTCAAAATAAATAATATATGTAAAGTGCTTTTCAAACCGCTCTGTAAATGCCAGCTACCTCTTCTGGTCCTGGTGACCTGGTTATTGGAGACATCTGTGACCCAGGAAAGGCAGATCCTGACTTGCAATTCAGGGGTCAGAGTTTCTAGTCCTGAATGTGCCCCTTAGTGTCTGCATATCCTAACTAGATAGATTAGAAGTTCCCCTAAACAGAACTGCTTTGTACATCTTTGTTTTCCCCATACCACTTTGCACAATGTCTTCCACATCGGAGGCACTAAAGAAATATTTTTCAGATGAATATGAAATTTTTAACCTCTGAATCTCAGTTTCTTCATCTGTAAAAGAAAAATATTCAACTCATTGACTTCTAAAATCAAGATGAGGAAAGTGATGGCCCCTCAGTTGATCTTCCTAGCTCTAAATGAATGGTTCTATAACTCTATGGCTCAACATTCCTGCTTCTTTCTCTCAGTTACTAAAATCTCTGGTTGTCGAGTCTTTATCCACTGACCCCCCCATAGCTTTGTTCCAGATTTGGGCTGTGGCTGCTCTCTGCTTACACGGTTATCTCCTGTTCTGTTGTGGCAGATTTGGGCAGAAATGGAAAGGAAGAAGACAAAGCAACTCAGATAAGAAGCTAAGCCCAAAGAGAACCAAGAAAGGGACCAGGGCTCCAGATCAGTCACCCAGAAGTAACAGTTGCAGTAGTCCCAAGAGTATTATAAAATGAGTCAAGAGTTTGTTGACCAGAAAGAGCAAAGTTCGGAGAATCTCACATTAATTGTTCTCAATATTATATTAAGACAAAGTTCTGGAAACAAGAGGTCAGCTAAGATGGAAAGGACAACTAAATGTCAAGGGCCAAAACAGAGAAGACCCAAAGTGCAAGTACAAGATAAAGGATCATGGAGTCATAGAACTTAGAATAGATAAGTAGTCCAACTCCCCAATTTTAAAGATGTAATTAAGATGTAAAGTAAGGCCCAGGAGGATTTAAGTGACTTGCCCAAGGTCACATAATATGTTAGCGGCAGATCAGGGATTTGAACCTAAGTCTTAAGTGCTCTTTGTCCTTGCACATCATTGCCTATATCAGACCATCAACCAGAAGCACAAAAGCAAGTCTAAAGCCTGAGGTAGGGACATGCTGTAATGGCAGGAGCTCTGAGTTTGAAAATAAAGGCGCCCAGTTCAGAAGCTGCTATGATCTGACTTCTCTGGGACTCAGTTTCTTCACCTGAAAAAATAGAGGATTGGATCAGATGGAATATCTGGCTGTCCTTCATGCCTAGAATTCTCTTCCTTTTCATTTCCATCTCCTGGTTTCCCTCGCCTCCTTCAAGTCCCATCAAAAATTCCTCCTTCTACAGCAAACCTTTGCCTGTCCTCCTTAATGTGCATGCCTTCTTCATGAGATTATTTCCAATTTATCCTGTCTATCCTATCCTGTCTATCTATTTATCTGTCTGTCTCTTTTTTGTACATAACTTTTTTGCATATTCTCTACCTCATTAAACTGGGAGCTCCTGAGAGAAAGGTTGTTTTTGTTTGTTTGCTTGCTTGCTTTGCCTTTCCTTGTATCCCCACCACTTACCACTGGCATATAGTTGGTACTTAATAAATGTTTGTTGATTTGATTTGACTATTCAGTTCTGAGTTCGAAGACCTTAAGACCTCAAGTTAGCCCTAAAGATTCTTCCCTAGTACCTGCAAGGGGTGTGTTGGAGCTCTAATTTGGGGAAGAGAGCCCTGGAGTCCTCTAGTAAAGTGATTAAAACCACTTGAAGAAAAAGAAGACTGTAACTAGAATTGTAATACAATCCTGGCTCAGGAATTAGTAGGAGATCTGAGGTTACAGAAAGGTTCTCATATGTGGGAACAATCTTCCTGAGGGCAATAAAGTCAAGGAACTCACTGTGGTGAGTGTCTATACATATTTTTTTAAAACTGCCTAATCAGTCAAAATAATGAATTTTAATCAGAGTCTGGATGCTGGTTCTAAGGAGAATTCCTGAGCAATGAAGTAAAATTCTCCAGTTACAACCTCAGATAACCTTGAGAAATATAGTGCTCAGAGCCCCTGGACTGCTATAGTCTCCCCTTGGTCAGACCACCTATGGAGTATGATATTCAGTTCTAGGTATCACAACTCAGGAAGGACAGTGTTAAGCAGGAGAAGTGCTAAAAGAAGAAAACCAAGATGTTAAAAGGTCTTGTGATGATCCCATGCGAGGATTGGTTGAAAGAACTGGGAAAGTTTATCCTAGAGAAGATTTAGGAGAGGGTAGGTATAGCTGCTATCCTGTGGAATTGGCCTGTGTTTGTGTCTTGGCTCCTGAATACAGAAGTAGAAAGAATTCATGGAAACTGCAGAGATGGGATCCAGTTCTATGTGAGGTCAAATGTCCTGACAATTGGATCCCAAAGTGGAATGGAGTGCCTCAGGAGGTAATGGATTCCCTGGTATTAAAGGTCTTCAAACAAAAGTCAGAGAGCCATGTGTGGGAGGTGTTGTTGAAGGGATTCTTGCTCAGTTATGGGGCTCCCTTCCAACGCTGAGAGTCTGTGATTTTGGTTTCATCTGCCCACACACACTGAGAACATACAGCATCATTAGTTTTACAAAGGATAATATGTTTGAGCCATCCGATGCTAGTATCTTTCAAGGAATCCCCATGGGTCTTTTCCACTTCATGTGACCAGTCCACTCAACTGATATTTCAACACTACATCGCTGTCCCCATAATCATTCCATTTGTCAAGTTGAGAAAAACCATCATCCTGTTTGCCATACATCCTCTGTTCATACTTGGTCCTTCCGACAGAGAACAACCAACAAAAGTTGTCAAATTGTTCCCCATTTCTGTAACCTCCTTCTCCCCCACAACTCCCCAAAAAGGGGTGAAAAAATCAATTTCAATCAACGCAGAGTGTAATATTATCAAATGTCAGCTGCCGAGGTCATGCGCTTTGAAAATTATCTTTGACAGCTTCTGGTCGACTTAATTAAGTGCTCCCAAAAAGGAAAAAAAAAAGGAGGCAAAAAAATACCTTGATTGCTAGCTACTGTTTCTTTGTGCTGCAGAGGTTCTATTGACAGCTCGGAGCAAGATTGCCTTGGGGGGCTTATTGATAGATTCTTGCCTGATATTGGAATGATTCTTGGGCAGATAAATCACATTTAGATTTGTTAGTAATTGAGGAGAATTGATTGGAGCAATAGGGAAACCCCCAGAGGGAGGTCTCCCTGTCCTCTTTGAAGAAAACTCAGAGGAAATGTGAGAAGTGGATCAGGGTAGGGGGAGGGAGCGTCATCAGGAAAAAGAATGTTTGTGGCACCTGATTATTTACATGATCTAGTCTTCGCTTCCTCTTCCCCTTCCCCTTCCCCCTTTCCTATACTACCTGCCCTCAGACTACTCCACATCCCAGTGATGACTGGAGAAAATGATTTGTGGGCAAAATGAGGCAACATTTGAAGAGAATGAGGGTTTTTCCTCCTGGAAGCTCAGTTGCCATTTGAGGTGTGGAGTAGGGAAGCTATTCAAGACTTGTGATTCTCTCTCTCTCTCTCTCTCTCTCTCTCTCTCTCTTGGTCTCTCTTCTTCTTCTTCTTCTTCTTCTTCTTCTTCTTCTTCTTCTTCTTCTTCTCTCTCACTCCCTCTCCCTCTCTCATATTCTCTATTCCCTCCTTTTTGAATTTCAATTAACAAAGACACAAATTGAGCCCCATTACTAGTTTTGGGGGAAATATTTGTAGAAAGGTTTGTTTGAATGTCTGTTGAAAAGTATCTATTGCAATAAAATAAAGTACACTGATACTTCTTTTCTTTAATTGATCCTATAGCTCATTTCTCAGAAAGAATTCTTGTGAGAGTTCATTGACCCAGTATAATGACCTAAAGATTCCCTTGGAATCAGAGAATATTGGTTTACCTACAGACCTGGCAGCCCTCAGCATACCTTCCCAACCTATGTCATCTGGATTGACAGTCAAGAGAAATAGAATGAGGGAAAGATGATGGGTCATTCTACTGGTAATGGTGGCAGAAGATGCTAGTGTAATGTTAATGTAAGATTAATAGTGGATGGGGGGGAGGGAAGAATGAAAGATCTTCTCTGCCCATTAACAGGCCTCAGACACCTTTTGTTACTTTCTAATGAGGCACTGGGTCATGAAGGTTCTGCCCCTCAGTTCTGAAAGGAGTATATATCCTCTGAGATGAGGTTTTACTTTGGGGTTTGCTTTTTGGAAGAAGATTGGTGTGCCAGATGAGACTCTGGGCAACCATTTGAAGAAGCTCCCTGGCTTTGAAAACCTAGATGTTGATGCTTCTCTCTCTGGTAACGCTGCATATATTGCCTATGGCCAGACAGTTGGAAGCCCTGTCTGTTGGTTTTTCTGTTTGTAATTTCTGCTTGTAATTTCTGTTTGCATTTTATCTGAAGTTCAGGGTGCTGACTTTCTCCCCTCAACTAAGTGGATGATGTATGTGATTGATTAAAGTAGATTGTTGACCCCTCAAAAGTTGCTTTTCTTTTAGAAAAGCATCTAAGAACCTGTACAACAGATCTTCCTGTGTATGCCAGGATCCTTGCTAATACAGCCAGGCAGCCAGGGAAGAGGACGAGGGGAAGCGTGAGGATGCTGAGAAAAGAGGGACAAGGAGACAGCAAGCTGAGGGCTGGGATGGGGAGGATATTGAAGGAAGACATCAGAAAGGGAGCTGGAAGACATCAAAGTTCCTTCCTAATTTTTGCTAACTGTACATCAATGAATAGAAAAGAGTCTTTCCTCAGTCCATTCTTCTGCATTCATGAGGGAGAAACAAAAAATGGAAGATAAACCTGGAACAGATAGGGGAAGGGAAAAGAGATGGTAAAGAAATAATAGCCTGTAAGACCCTTTGCCCACCCCACTTCCCTTGGTACCTTTGTTTTCCACAGTTCCTAACTCATTAATTCTTCCTCACAGAAGTTAAAACAAAATGAGATTATAAGGCCTGTAAGAAGCTTCATAGGCTAACATGAATTGTTGGGGTTTTTTCCATTATGTGCTATAGTCTTGTATAACTCCCTTTGCTTTTAAAGAAACAACAAGAGAAGGAAAGGGGACAGAGGATGCTAACAATCGTACAGTATTTAGACCATGTATAAATATTAACTTAGAGTTGGTACTCAATGTGAGATCCTTCTCCAATGACCAACAAGTGAACCTATGACTAGAAGAAAAGAATTGTATAAATCTTGTCCTCACAATAAGTTAAATCAGAGACAAAATAAGTTGCAGTTAAGTGGAAGGATGACTTATAGGTTCTACCTGGAGAGGCACATGAAGAAATTGAAGGAGTTGATTTATCACGTGTTCAAAAATAACATCATTTCAAAGGGCCATTTGGTCATCTCATACTGCAGCAATTGTAATAAGCATTTGCAAAAATACCACCATGAAATAAATTGCATCATATGTGCCAACACTTGTTAGGAGAGAAATTATTTGAAGAAGTC
>JAQQSK010006111.1:0-14589 GCA_028658325.1 Potorous gilbertii
AGAAGTCATAAGGGACTTACTAAAGTTGAACTGTTTACATTCCTATATGGAAAGACAATATTTGTAACTCTTGAAACTTTTCAGTATCTGGGTAATTGGTAGGATGATCACACAGACACAGACACAGACACACACACACATCCACGCACATACAGAGACAGAGAGCACAGAGTGAATTGAGTAGAAAGGGATCATATCTTAAAAAAATGAAGTTAAGTGGTGAGAGAGAAATGTATTGGGAGGAGAGAGGGAGAAATGGAATGGGGCAAATTATCTCTCACAGAAGAGGCAGGCAGGAGACTTTTTAGTGGAGGGGAAAAGAGAAGACCTGAGGAAAAAGAAACATGAAGTTTACTCTCATCACATTTGACCAAGGAAGGAATAAAATGGACACTCATTTTGGTATGAACACCTATGTTACAATACAGGAAAGTGGGGGAGATGGGGATAAGCAGGGTGGGGGAGTGATGGAAGGGAGGGCAATGGGAGGAGGGAGCAATTTAAAGTCAACACTTGGGGAGGGACAGGATCAAAAGAGAGAATAGCAACAATGGGGGGGGCAGGATAGGATGGAGGGAAATATAGTTAGTCTTACATAACAAGACTATTATGGAAGTCATTTGCAAAACTACACAGATATGGCCTATATAGAATTGCCTGCCTTCCCAAAGGGAATGGGTGGGGAGGGAGGAATGGGGAGAAGTTGGAACTCAAAGTTTAAGGAACAACCATTGAGTATTGTTCCTGCTATTAGGAAATAAGAGATACAGGTAGTGGGGAATAGGAAGTTATCTGGCTCTACAGGACAAAAGAGAAGATGGGGTAAAGGAAGGGAGGAATGAAAGAAGAGAGGCCTGATTGGTGATAGGGGAAATTAGAATGCTCAGTGCATTGGGGAGGGGGGAGGGGACAAATGGGGAGAAAATCTGAAACCCAAAATTTTGTGAAAATAAATGTAAAAAGTTAAATAAATAAATTTATTTAATAATAAAAAAAGTGTTGTACCCCCATCTATATTAATCTACCTCAAAAGGGGAGTCAAAGCTCCTGAGGGCAACCAGCATCCAAAATGTAGAATGTCAAGGACCCAGAAAAGAGACTTCATAGCAAATGGCCAAGAAAATGATGATAAGCAAGGTCGGTTGTAGAAGTAGAATATAGAATCAGGAACACAGGGAAGTTTCTACCATGGGACAACCATACTTCTATTTTCACTATGTCTTTGAGAAATTGAGCCTTCTAAGAGTGAGGCACAACAGAAAAAAAGGAAGAGTAGGGCAATATCTACAAGGCAATAATGCAGAATCTCTTTAGAAGATAGAATTCAAAACTGACATTTTAGAAAGGATAATTCCATGAAGAAACAAACAAGGAATAAATACACATAAAGATTATGAATCAGCGAATAAACATTTATTTACTACTACGTGCCAGGAACTGTAGTAAATGAATAATGGTAGGAGACATTAATGTTTCTCTCTCTGATTTCAAGAAACCAAAAAAAAAAGAGATGCAAAAGGGAAAATGCAGAATTGAACAAATTACAGCAGAAAATAGAACTGAAAGACTTGTGGCATGCTTTTATGGGACCATTAAGGAATATCTCTGTGTGTATATATGTATATATGTAAATATATACAAAGATGATACATAAGTGTTTATTTGCATACCAAAGAACATGGAATATTTACAAAAAATGACCATGTATAAAGGCACAGAAACATAAAATGTGAAGTTAGAATTACTAAACACAGAGTTTACCATCTATAAAGCAATAAAAACTGTGATCAGTTAATGAAGCACAAACAAAAAACACTGACCCAAATGGAGACTTAATAATGAAACACTAAATAATGTAATAAATAATACATAAATATAACATAATATATAAATGTAAATAAATGTGAAATATAAAGAATATACAAAATAAATAAAGAGTAGTTCAAAGAGAAGATAAAAGAAGCAACAATTATGTGAAACACAATGATAATGCCAAAACAATATACTGGCATTTTTAGAATGCAACAAAATCAGTCCCCAGAGGCAAAATTAAATCCCTAGAATCATACGATAATGAATTAGAGAAAAATACGATAAATCTAATTTAAAAATTAGAAAGTTAACAAACAAAAAAGAATAAAGAAGACATACTGAAAATTGGAGGAGAAATAAGCTGAAAATCAAAAAGAATATAGAAAAGATATAAAACAATGAAAAGACGGTTCTTTGAAAAGAATAAAATAATGGATAACCCTTTAGCAAATCTGATTAAAAAGGACATAAATTCAGATTAACAAAATGGCAAATGAGCAAGGTGAAATCACAATAAAATCATATGAAATAAAAGAATTCTCACAATCTACTATGATGTCATATGCTAATAAAACTGAGAACACAAAAGAAACAGAGAATTGCCTTAAAAATATAAATTACTCAAACAAGCAGAAAATCAGATATGTGTTAAACGGTCCAATATCAGGGGGGAAAAAATAGGACTAGCTATGAAGAAACCCTCAGAGGGAAAAAAATGGTAGTTATAAATAAGATTTGAGCTAAAACACACCCATAATACCAAACTACTCTTTAATTTCCATATCCCAACCCAGATTCCTCTGATCCCTATACCTTCTTGGCATCTTAGCCCCTGATTAGGAAATGTTAACATTGATTAGTGGTCTCTCCCCTTGCATCTTTAATTGTGGATTTCTAAAATGGATAATTCTATCAAATTTTAAAAAATTAATAACAGTACTACAAATATTGTGCACAAGAACAGAAAGAAAGCACCAGACCATGCTTCTTTTAATAAACAAATCATCATGATACCTAAAGGAAATAATGAAGCAAAGAAGAACTATATATCAATATCATCAATGAATATTGATGAAAAATTTTTAAATAAAATTCTGTCAGACTACAGCAATTAACTCAAGAAATTATTCATCATGACTATGTTATATTTATACCAAGGATGGAAGGATGGGTTAAAGTTAGATAAGCAAACAACATAACTAATCATATTAAAAATAAACCATCTAAAACCACATGATTATCTCAAGAAATGCAGTTTGTATTTAAAAACCCTAAAAAATAGCAAAGCAAGGAATTTTCAAAAGCAAATAGTTTTAATAAATACAGGAACAAATTAGGGGTAGTCACTCTCCCCATTATTATTTTACATAGTTCTAGAAAAGCTAGCAACTGTAACAAGACAAAAGAAATACAATAAAACATCTATGAGGATAGACAAAGAGGAGACGTGATTATCCCCATTTTCTAATATTATATTTATTTAGAAAATTTCTAAGTAATCAACAAAGACAGTTATTGGGACAATAGTTTCAGCAAAGATCCAGGCTACAAAATGCTCTCCCCTTCGAACCACACAGGATTTCTGCATTATAATAATAAAAAGCAAAAGGCAAGAATAGAAATGTAAATTCTATTGAAAACTACAAAATGCATAAAGTATTTGGGGATTAATCTACCAAAGCATACAACATAGTTCTATAGATTCAGTTTAAAAAGGAAAGCAACATAATTGGCTGGACCATATGATAAAAATGACAATACAATCAATGTTGATTTACAGCTTTAATGTCATATTAATCAAACTATCAAAAGTATATTTTACAGAACTTAATAAAATAACAAAATTAACTTGGACTAAAAAAGTTCTAAAATATCAGAAGGAGTAATTTTTTTAAAGGTAGGAATAAAAGGGGAATAGCATTTCTAGACTTCAAACTAAATTAAAAGCAACAGTCATTAAAACCATTCAGTATTGGTAAAAAAGAGGATTAGATCATTGGAAGAGATTAGAAAAGGGGGAAATCACAAATAATGGAACTCAATAACTCAGGGTTCAATAAAATCCCAAACATGGGTTACTTAGGAAACAACTCTGTATTTGATAAGAACTCAGAAAACTGGAAAACAATCTGGAAAAAAGTTTAGACTAATATCTAATATATTCTACCTGACCTGAATACTAAAAATCATACCTTAAAAAATAGAAGAGAAGCAGACTTGTCATATTAATGCACGTAAGATGTATTAGCAACCACACTAGTAGGCTGCTAGCACAGGATTTTTGATCTGATTTTCTAAAGGAAAGATAGCATCAAAGGGGTCACCAATCTTACTTTAATTACAGATAGGTAGAAAGAAGTGCATATAGAAAATAGAAGCAGAAAAATTAGCACAGAGATTCAACAGATAGGGCTCCAACTGTCTGAGTAAAGAAATACTTACATACCTACATACACTATTAGACTGGATAAGCACCAATGTCTGAGTAGCTGAAGTGGTGGGTGCTTAACAAATAGCTGTGAATTACCAGAGTTATCCTTCAGATGTTTACAATGTGGTCTGAACCTAGGAAACCAAATTCCAGGAAAACAACAACAACAAAAAAATCCCACTTTGCTTATGCTTAAGTATTAATTAAGTATTATTAACTTATTATAAATTATTAATTAAGTATTCTTAGCTAAAGGAGAGATGCAATACCAAAAGGTAAATAATCTTGATTACATGAAACTGAAAAGCATACTCATAAGCAAAAATTATCTATGATAAGAAGTGAAACAAAAGCTCAAAAATATATTTTATCAAATATTTTTATAAAGGTTTGATACCCAGGATATATAAACATCTAACATATATAAGAACAAAAGTCAAGTAGACAAGTGATCAAAGGACATGAGTAAACAGTCCTCAAAAGTAGCATGGCAAACTATTATAAGTCACATGAAAAAAATGCTCTAAATCACTAGTAATAAGCTTCATTTCATGGTTGGCAAACTGGTAAAAATGACAACAGATGGGAATAATAAATTTTACAGGTTTTTTCAGATGATAGGCACATTGCTACATTGATCATAGAGCTGTGAATCAGTACAATTTCAGAAAACAATATAGAATTAAGTAAATAAAGTGACTAAAATGTCCCTGCCCTTTGACCAGGAAATTCCATTACTAGACACATATGCTAAGGAAATAAACAAAAAATGTTCGTACACACACACATAGATAAACATACATATATGTATTATATATATTCATATTTTTCAGTAGCAAATAACAGGAACAAAGTAGACATCTTATCAGTTGGGAAAGAACTAACAAACTGTAGTACATAAAGGTCGTAAAATAGTTCTTTGCTACAAAAACAAGTAATATGATGAATAAAACAAGTATATAAAGATAAAAAAATATAAAACAATAACTGCTATAGAATGAAGTAAGCAGATCCAAGAACGTCAGCAACTTCAACAATGTAACAAGGACAAAACAATTTGGCAATGCTGAAAAATTACAAAGAAAAACATACTCTCAAAGAAGAGACACGAGAAGACATCTCTTATTATTCCTTTGCAGAATCCATTGGTCAGTTATACTATATATATTTTCAGATTTTTAAAATTAAAGTATTGATCATTTTGGCTGATTTTTTGCATTTTCTTCCTTTTTTTCTTCTTTTGTTAATTTGTTTTTTTGTTATTGAGAAAGTTCTTTGAAAAAAGATAAGGAGAAGGATATAGGGGAAATGTAGGCAATGTGAGTCCAAAAGATATCAATAAAGTTCATCTAAAAAAGACAAATATGGTGGCTTTCTTGTGCAAAGGTAGTTTAAAGGGCATTTAAGTTAAAAAAGGAGCTATCATTTTTTTCCTAGTGACAGTAATTAAGAGGATGAAGATGCATTTCATTAAAAATTTCCTCCTGAAGGCTGTGCATTTGGTGTATATATTTTTACAAAAACAACTGAGTACTTTAAATAAACCAGTACAAGGTCTGCTGATACAGAAAGCTAAGTGACTGAATTAATGAAATAGAACAATGAATAGCAATGTTACAAAATAATATTTTTAATATTTTTCTTCATTTAAAAAATACTTGTCCTGAAAATGAAATAGAAGAAAGACAAGTCTAGTAAATACTTGACTATTCTACAGGAGTAATTCTTAGTTTATCTTCAAGACCTACATCTAAATATGAATGGATAAGGAACCTATCTGCCATGGACAAACATGATGTATTCTCTTTTCTCTATGTATTTCCCCACATGGTGACCTCTTAATGGATTATCATAGGTGACCATATATCCAGCCCTACTTTCTCTCCCAAGCTCCACTTCCATATCACCAATTGTCTATTGAACTTTTCTGACAATGTCTCATAAGTATATTAAACTCAACCTGACCAAATCAGAACTTCTTATCTTTTCCCACAAACCTTTCTTTCCTTTGAACTTCCTTCTTTCCCTTCACCCACATCTCCATCCTCCCTCGCCCTCCCTACCAAATTCTGGTGTGTTGGCGCTCCAGGAGATGGTGATTGAAAGGTGAGAAGTAACCTTCCTAACCACCTGCTGAAAACTGATGGGGGCCCTGCATGCTCCTTTCCAAATTCCCCCTGCTAAAAGATTTGAACTAAAAGATTATATCCTTTCCAGACTTGGGAAATCTCTTCCAGGTCCTCTTATTGGCTAACTTAGGAAGAAACAGGAAGAGGAACACCATCTGTCCTTCCCAGGCTGCCAGCAAAAAAAGCAGCCAAATGTTTGTCACCTTGACTATAATTCTTTCAATTCTGATGTCACTCCTATTGTTTGGCATCTATAAAAAAGGAAAAGTTGGCAGCAGCCAAAAGATTTGCTGTTGACAATCCTAGCCTGATATAATTAATGAGAGTATAACATAGTGATTGAGAGAGGAAACTCCCTTTGCCCTTAATGAGGCAGAGGCCTGCTTCCCCTTTTGCAGGAGTAGATGGGGGAGGAGGAAGGGAAAACCTTTGGATTCCCAAAAGAGAAAGACAGGGACCCACCCAATAAGTAAAAACCCTCAATTAATTTAAACTTCTTGAAAGAATAACCTTTTTTGGGGGTAAGAGCTTTGAATTTCGACCATAGAGATACTAAGACTCAGTGCTGCTTTCTAGGACTTTCTGCTACAATTCTAACCTGAGGTGTTAGTACTGAGGGAGTTTAATTGCATTTGTTGCAACTTGTCACTTACTAGCTGAATTCTCCCAGCCCCTATACAGGTGGATCCATCCTTTCTACTCTATCTACAAATGCTTTGCTCATCCACGCAACCTCATTCCAACATGTGCATACATAGCTACTTGTTACATCATCTCTAATAGACTTACACATCATAATGTTATACTTAGAGAACTTATCTTTGGGCTTAAAAAAACCCTTTATTTTCTATGCTGCTATTTGGATTATGGTTATTATTTTTGAAAAGATTGTCTTATTTTCCTCATTTGATTGGAATTCTTGTTGATGGTTTTAAATTTCAAGCCAAAATGTAACAACATTAGAAACTGATTTATGAGAATAACACAAAAGATGTATTAACATCTGCCCTGTCATTGAACTCTAAGATTCATTACCTAGTTTGCAGCTCACATCTTCTATAGAGGTTGTCTTCTCATATTAGAATGTGAACTCTTTAAAAGACCTTATTTTTCTATTTATGTCTCCAAGGCTTAACATAGTGTTTTATATGTAGTAAGTGCTTAATAAAAGTTTTTTCATTCATTTCATTCATTAGTAATCCAGGTTTTATTGATTCTAGCTGGAAGAAAAGTCTCTCCTTCCATTTTTGTTGTACCTCTATTTTCAGATGTTCATTTTAAAAATAGCTTTGTGTTTATTTACTAACTGTTTTGACATTTTAAAATCTGTTTTAACTTTTGGACATGTTTTGTTTTATTTTGTCTACAGTGAGATTTTTCCCTTCCCTAACATTCATCCCCACCTCTGGAAATTCTTTTTTAATTTGTTTTTTCTTTTCTTTTCTCTACATTGAGGAGACTTTTAGGCCAGCTCTATTTTGGATGTTTTCCATTTTATTCTCATTTTCAATATAACTTACAAAAAACTTTGTGGTTATTCTTTATAACATGGATAGCTTTTGTTGCACTAAAATCCTACTTTTCCCATTTTATTTTTAATACGTTTTGGTACAGATCTTATTTGTAGAGGCACAATTCTTTCTCCCATAACTGGTCCATTGTTATCATGGAAATGTTATTTATGCAAAATGTTCTCCTTGATGTTTTCAGTACAGTATGTTGTTGAAGTTATGAGCTGGAACAAGTGTTTTGATTTACTGCATGCTCCTTGCATAGTTACTTGCTAATTGAAGATATTCCCCCCCAAAACGACAACTGTTGACATTGCTTTTTATTACTTTCAGCTTGTTGTGACAATGGTAAAAATTGGCATATTTCTTTATTGCTTATTTTCCATGTATTCACTGCATATAGGTTCTGATGCTATGGAAATTAATTAATATTTTCTTTTGTTCATTAAAAAGGGGCATTCCCTGACTACTTCTTAAAGAGGCCCTTTCACTCATTGGGTGTTACCTCCCTCTAAGTGAATACCTGAAAAGACCAGCCTAAAATGACCAAGGTCTTCCATTGCATCCTGGGTCATCTGCAGTCATCCTGATGAATATCTGGTCACTAGATCCAGATGGCTCAGGAGGAGAAAGTGAGGTTAGTGACCTTGCACAGACCTCTCTCACTCAAAACAAAGTCAAGTGCAAATCATGTCATCATTTCTCTGATGTCATGGTCTTCTTCTAAAACAAAGGATGAACACAATAACTTGTGAGATAAACTTTGTACATTTATTACTTGAGCTGCCATTACTGGTTTGCTGAGCACTTGAAACTTGGAGAAATTCCTTTAAAAGGTGGGTGCTGAATAGGTTTTTTATTGTAGTGTCATAGGTATCATATTGCATTGAAATTTCCAAATAAAATCAGGTGCATAGAATTTTTCAGGTCATGGATTCCACTTTACAATCTAGGTTGGAGCTGTGGTCTTAGGTGTAGACAAAGTCTTAGTACAGTTTTTCCATCCAGGCAGAGTATGGTCTGGCCAATAGAACTACACCTATGCATCAGAGGTCTGGTGTTCTTCATGGATTTCTGATGGGAACAATGGCTTGTACCTGGTTCCCATGTTCAATAAACACTTCTTTGGACCACCAACATAAACCACAAAATTGAAGAAATTGGCAGTTTTCATCAAACTGTTATACTAAGTAATGTAAAATAAAAATTAGCATGGTTTGGAATTTTAGACCTTTTGAAACACTCTTTCACTTGAATTCCATGACAACCCTGTTAGTAAGGTAGGGATTATTACCTTCAGTATAGGGATGAGATGGCTAAAGAAAAGAGAAACCAATTAATTTCCTAAGATCACACTATTTGTTATCAGTTATTGAAGTTCTAGTCTCCTACTCTCAAGGTCTTTTCTTTATACCACACTGACCTCAAAAATCAGTCAAGATTATCCTTAAAATTCACAGTTCCTGTTTTTGCTATGGTTGACCTTGCCCGGGGCAATTACTCTTACTTAACAATACTATTTATGCTATAAAAACAACATGTTGATTTTCTGATCTTAAATATGAAAGGAACACATGAAAGCTAAGTTTAGTAACTACTAGGTAAATAGTATTCCTGAGAAGGATGTGTGTGTTTGCATGCTTAATTAATTTGAAACACAGTTTTGAAGAAATGTGAAAAATTATTTTTAGCCACATAAGCTCTCATTTTGAACCTGTATATCCTCCTCTCCCCAGAACAAGTCTGCAGGGTTATTGCACAATGTTCTGCCCTTTGTGCTGGCAGAGAACCAGGAATATACAGCTCTTCATTGCAAGAAAAAAAAAGGTGTTGTTTTGGAATCTGAAGGACTGTCAACCCTTCTACTGTCTCCTGTGTTTTGTCTTAGTAGGTGAAAAATAATAATTTTATAGTTGCTGTACATTACATAACCTGTATTGTAATTAAAACAAGAAATGGACTCATGAACAGAAGGAAGGAATATGAATTACAAGCTAGGTTGAAACCATGTGCAAAAAGAATTATGTCTGGAAAGTAAGAGACGAGCTTTAAACTAGTGTGTCTTCCTTCCTCAACATATTTTTCAAATGAAATGTGCATTTTGCTTCCCTAGAACAACACTTAACTAGTAAAAGGGCTTAAGTCCTGTCAGAGACAGAGGATTATGGAGTCCTAAAAATAAAGGTATGTCTAATGGGAAATTACTTTTATTTCTATAGCAGCGAATCTATGAGTTGAAATCCTTTTCATTTTTCAATTTTAGTGACTGATTGCTTTCAGTATAACCAGAAAAACAGATGCCCTTGTTTGCTTCGGCTCAGATTCAGAAGGGATCCTTTCAAAGTGTTAGAAATTACTTCTATCTCTTTTCTCATAAAATTCTTAAATACAGTCAAGACTTATGATGGTCAATTTGACAGCCACTTTTTATACTGAATTCAGACCTTAAGAACCAATTCTGAGTTGATAAATAGGTTAACAAACATCACATTCTTTTGCTGAGAGTAAATCAGACCAAACAGAGAAGTTTGAAACTTCTTTTAATCGTTGTGTTATTTTTAACTGAACCAGGAGAGTTTTCTTTGCCTCTTGAAATTAACCTTCTTTTACTTTATATATGCTTTGCATTTTTATGTATTGAAATATTTTATCTTCCTAGTAGAACGCAAACACCATGAGAGTACAGATTATTCCATTTTTATCTCAGTATTTCTAGTACTAAGCGCAGTGATATTTATGAATGTTTGCTGATTTCAATTCCTAAAAGGAGGTAATATATCTTTGAAACCTAGCTTCTTGAAAAGAATTTAGTGTTGATATGAGTTGGCTTTGAAATTACTGAGATAAAGATTTTTAAAGCTTTGTCTGATTTCATTATGAAATTTAATGACATTAAAAATAATGAACTCCGACAAATAAAAATGTTTAACATTTCAAAGAATGTGACTGGTAGTAGAAAAAGGTAAAGTTGGTACATTGACTTAGTCTATCTGCCCATATATATCTTTGACCGACCTCTATGTAAATGTAGTGGGGGTTGGAGGGAAGCAGAGGGAAAGGAAATAACTCTGTTTTCTTTCTCTTGTGGACTGACCTATCTTGGTTTCAGACACAAGAGCCTGTCATCTCTAGTAGCAGATTCTCAGTTCCAAGTGTCAGGCTTTAAAAAAAGACAAAGGGGAGTAAGTACCACCCCACCTACCCAACAAATTCCTTTCTCATTTTAACTTCTGCAATTATTTTCTGTCAATTACGGTTTTGATAAAGTTAATAGATGAGTAGGTAAATCAGGGAAATGATTGAGAGATAAAATGTCTTGATTTGAGTAAGGAATTTTAAAAAATCTTTTTTTATCCTAGTAGACAAAATATTCAGCATTCTAGTACACTTAATTGGATTAGCAGTTGGTTGAATGTCGATTAATGTCTTAAAGTGAACCTAGAAACAAATGTGTTCTGCAGGGTTTACTCATCAGTTCTGTCAAATCTAACGTTTAACAGTCTTATGATAAAGGTATAGCAGGCAAGCTCGTTAAATTTCCAGATACAAAGAGTCTATATTTCACATAGAGAAAACTAGGTAGTGCGGTATATATAGAGTGTTAGACTTGGGCATTCCATTTCAAATACTGATCAGAAATCCACTAGCTATGTGATCCTGGGCAAGTCACTTAAACTCACTCAACCTCTGTCTCCATTTTACATCTACAAAATGAGAATGATTAACAGAAACTAGCTCCCATGGTTAAGAGGATCAAGTGAGATAAAGTATGGGAAGTCCTTTGCACATTTCAAAGTGCCACACAAATGATAGCTAGCATTATGATAAAAACGACATGAATATATTAATATAGTAATATATTTTGACAAAATATAAAATCCATTTGTTTTTAAAATACCAATTAGTAAACTGCATAGGAATATGTTAATCAAAGAGCTAGAATTATCTATAGATTATTATCTATAGAATTATCTTTAACATAGAAATTCTTTCCTATAAGATCTTAAAATTAATAATCAGTAAAGAAGATTATAAAATAAACTCATAAATTATAAGTCTTAATCATTAGGTGTTATAATAACTAGCTTTGTAACATGCAATTTTTCTGTATCTAGCAAAAAAAAAAAGAAAAAATAGAAAAAATTCAAAATATCTTCAGAATGTAGATAATATCTGAAAATCTAGGTAACATTGTAATTACATAAATACAACTATAAAACACTATAGAAATAAAATAATTACTTTCTAATAATAAAATAATTAGAAATTAAATTAATATTAATTTTTAATGGTTGAGCCATTTTATAGTGAAAGCATCATCTTGTTCAGTTGTTTCAGTCATGTCTGATTCTTCCTGAACCCATTTAGAGTTTTCTTGTCAAAGATATTGGAGTGGTTTTCCATTTCCTTCTTCAGCTCATTTTGTATATGAGGAAACTGAAGCAAACTGGGTTAAGTAACTTGCCCAGGGCCGTACAGCTAGTAAGTATCTTAAGGTGGTATTTGAACTCATATTTCTCTGATTCTAGGCCTAGCACTCTATCCACTGCATCACTAACATGCCCTGAAAGCTCCATACTACCCAAATACATTTACAGATTTTTGTGCCACATCAATTAAAGTACAAAAGTTTACTTTACAAAAGGAGACAAAATAATAAATTTAATATGGAGAAACAAAAAGTCAAGAATCTCCCAAGAAATGATTAAGATAATTGGGAAGCAAGAGGCCTTGCCATATCAGATCTCAAACTATACTATACAGTAATCATCAAGACTCTACTACTTTAAAAATATCATAACAGATATCAGGTTAGATACACAAGACCAAGGAGCAAACAAATGAAAGGAATAGGAAAAGAGTTACCTTTAACAATTGTGAATAAGAAGGAGAATTTTGAATAAGTAAGGGATAGACAGGATTATAAAAGATAAAATGAACAATTTTGATTACACAAAACTGAAAAGGATTTGCACAAAATCAATACAGCTAAAATTGGAAATGAAACACTTAACTGGGAAAAATATTTTTGCAGTGCATGTCTCTGATGAAGGTCTGATGTCTAAGATACATAGAGAATTGATGTAAATACATAAGAATAAGAGCCATTTCCCAATAGATGAGTGATCATATGATATAAACAAGATATATGATCAAAAACTATACAAAAATGTTCCAAATCAATGATGATAAGAGAAAGTAAATTAAAAACATCTCTGAGATTCTACCCCACATCCATCAGATTGACAAGAGGAGCTATGGGAAAATAAGCACACTAATCTTCTGTTAAATTTATGAATTGATGAAACCATTACAGAAAGCAATCTGGAATCATGCAAAGAGTGACTGAAGTGGTCCAGAGACTCCACTCTTTTGTATATGCTCCAAATAGATCAATGACCAAAAAAAAAGTCCCTATATACAACAAAATATTTATAAAAGCACTTTTTCCATAGGAAAGACCTGAAAAAAAAAGCTGTTCATCAATTGGAAAATGGCTTAAAAAACTGTGGGACAATAATATTACTGTACTGTATAAAACAAAATAGAATGAATACAGAGAAACATGGAAGATGTATATGAAATGATTTAAAGTGAAGTAAGCAGAGCCAGGAAAATAATATACACAATGATCAATAAAATGTAAATGGGAGGAATGGCAACAAAACAAAAGAAGCTTAAGGCTGTAAAATTATAATGGCCAAGTTTGATCCCCAAAGAAGAAATGTGAGAAGGCATCTTCCTCCAATTATTTCCTCCACCTATTCCATCCACTATGGATATGGAACACTGTATGTAATATCAGACTTTTGACATGGTCCTAAGTTTTTCTGAGCTTTTTTTTTCTTTACTGTAAAAAGATGACTCTCTGGCCAAGACAGGGTGAATGGATATGTTGTAGAATAGTAAAAACAAAAGATATAGATAAAATGTATTTAAAAATAAACATACGGAGAGGACGGAATGTGATCTTTCGGGGATAGTTGAAGATGAAATTCATGCAGTGTGTGACAGATTCAACTAGATTACCTATAAACTCCTTTCCAAATCTAAGATTCTGTGCTTCTAAAAGAGATTTCTATTCAATGTTCAGAAGATTATATATGAAGAATTTATGATTTATACAATACAATAGAATTCATGGTTGATAAAAATGATTATACTTACAGATATCTCATCACTAAAATCGATTTCATCCAAATCAAGGTATTCAGGGGCTTCCATTATTCCACTATGATCATTTTGGATAAGTTAGAATGCTTAGAAATTCCTGTTTCAAAAGAGGAACAGACAAAAAGAAAAAAGAAAAAATGTCACTTAAAATCAAGAAACAAATCCACCCTTTACAGGAATGAATAAAGAATTTCAATATTGCAACCCCTTAAGGACATATTTTGTTGCCTGTTAAGTTTTTATGATTCCAAAGAGGATCCTCTCATCTCTAGCTTTGCCCTCCATAACCAGGTCTCCCCTCACTCCTCAACCTGTATCAGATTAGGAAATTGGGGGTTAGAGAACCATCCCAGGAGTTCTGTGCAAATTATGAGAAACATTTCATCTTACAAATGACTACTGATAACTCATAGAGGGTGCAGGTAACATAAATATTATATACATATATGTATAGGCATGTGTGTATACAGATGAACCAATTATAATATGTGCTTCATTTCAAAAACTTCATCAGATAATTAAAATGATTCAA
>JAQQSK010006112.1:0-14588 GCA_028658325.1 Potorous gilbertii
TGACTCCTATGTTTTTACCTGATGGTAAGCAGTTTTCTTCTTCTTCATCTTCAGAGATGAAAGTTGGAATCATTTTTTCAAGAAAATAACCTTCTATGGTCTTAGTTTTTTTCCCTTTTCTGGGCATTTTCCCAGCCAGTTACTTGACTTCTGAGAGTCCTCTCCACCTCTAGCCTTGGTCTGCCCAGCTGGTGCTTGGGGTCTGAGATTCAAATGCTGCTCCCCAGCCTCAGGGCTTTTGGCGGCAGGCCTGGCTGCTCTTCAGGGTAAGATTAAATCAGGTTCTCAGGTAGGGGCAGGGCCACCTCCCAGGCTCAGTTCCCTCAGGTGGTTTATGCAGAGACCTTTTGTAATGGAGCTGCTGCTGAGCTCCTGCCTGCTCTGGGAGCCTCTGGCCACCTGCTCTGGGAGACTCTGGCCACCGCTGCCTCTGCCTCTGCTGCTGCCGCTGCCTCCTGAGGGGGTTCAAGTCCCGGAGACACCCCACTCCCCTCTCAGCCCGTCTCTCTCACTGACCTGTGAGTCTGTGGGTGGAGGGACCTTCGCGGCCCGGTGGAGATTCCGTCCCTGGCACCTGCTCGGGTCTGCTCGCTGCTCTCAGTGCCACGCGACTGGGGCAGGGGAGGGCTCTGTTCCCGTCTGGGGCGCGATGGACCTTTGGGATCAGTTTTTCAGGGCTCTCTGGAACAGAAATCTCCTTTGCTGTGTTGCTGCGCAGATTCCACTGTTCCAGAATTTGTTGGGAGTTCTTTTTAGAGGAAATCCGTGGGCTGTGGGTTCGGACCTAGCATAGGTGAGTCTTTCTACTCCGCCATCTTGGCTCCACTCCCAATTCTATCACTTTTACAAAACTGTATGGATCTATCACCTAAATTTTGGAAAGTTGCAATAATATCTCTGTGATAATTAGAATCTATCACTCCAGTCAGTACATGTATTCCTTGAACTGCTAATCCTAATCTGAGGGTTTGACCAACTTTCTATTCTCCCTGAAGGTGCAACAAACTTGGATACAAGGGTTCTGCAGGATGTATAGGGGCAGTTCTTACTTCTCTATTTCATCTACTGTCAAGTCCTTTTTCTTGGTACATTCTCTATAGTTCATTAGTTGGAATACCATCTATGCTTCCAAAATCTACCCGTGATCTCAATAGAGCAGTAAGCAATTCTTTCCTTGTCAATTTTTTTCTGATTTTGAATCTGACTATTTACTCTTCTCCCTCTAGCAATTTTGTCTTTTCCCCAGTCTCCTAAGTCATTTAACTGTGAAATCTTGTCCAGACCTTCTGAAAGAGGGTGCCCTATTTCCACAATTATTAGAGTCAAAATCAAATGCCTGTAAGTAGGACGAGCTGTCTTCCCTATTATATTCCTATGGTAAACTGCAAAGGGAGTATCATAGTCTGCATCTGCATTTCCAGTTATTATAGTAGTCTTCATTACCTCCTCCTTTAACTTTCTTATACAGTCCCTAAGTGAATACCAGGGTCTGTCTCTGCTGCCTACTGCAGCCTTCTGCAGCCAAACCTAACAGATTCGTTGTAGTGTTACCTCCTTTCATGTTGTAAACTCTAAAAGTTTGCTGTACAAAAGTATTCTAATACCTGTACACTTCAGGCAGTCAATGGAATCTATAGGTATTCCTCCAGCTCTGTCATCACTGATTCTCATCATCCAAGATATTAACATTTCTCCCATCCTTTGGGTGAACCAACTCAAAATTTCTGTGACCACCTGCTGAGTTAAATCCTCAATTATTCTTTAAACACTGAATTAGCTCCTTGCATCTCTTGTTTCCACCTTGTTATTGGATGTGCTTCTGACAGAAGCTCCTTCCTCCTCTAAAATTATTTCACTTCCTTTCTCATGGTGGCAACAAGAATGGGTCTGCACAAAGGTTAGATGAGCATTTTTTTTTGTTAACCTTCAGCTTCTTCTGACCTAGCTGAACAGCTTTTCCTTCTGTCTGAGACCCCTGCAGACTGCTCCATCTGGATTTTTTCCTTAAGCAGCTTATTTTTGTTTCTACACATAATATGGTAAGCCATTAGTAAAATCCAGCCTCTCCTACTTATACCTGCCAGTTCCTTCCCTTCTTATGGTATTCCTTGCAAACACCTTTCCAAATCTCCAGGTTCCCCCTCTTGTAACTTCTCTTCCCAGTTTTCACAGGGTCCAGTGCTTCTAGTCCACTCCCTTGCTAGTGAAGAAAATGGTAAATTCTCCCATCGTGAGATATTAATGTCTTCCTCTAAATCATTCTGCCTGGCTTCCAATTCTACTTTAAAGCTTACTATCTTTGTGAGATTGGACAAGTCATTTAACTTTCTTGGGCCTTCATTCAATCAAATTTACTGAAGAGATGACCTCTGAAATCTTGTATAACTCTAGCTATATGTTTCTGTGATCCTACATTCTTAAGAATGTATAAATGGTAAGTTTGCAAAAAGTGACAGAGCTATACAGACACATGGGGGCAAGTGATTCAGGAAATCATTGCTGTCACTCAAAGCAATTAACAAAACCGTCTATCTGGTGCCAGGATTTAAGAGACCAACTAGGCATGGGAAAAGAATCATCAATTTCCCAATAATGGAAGTGGATTGCCACCTATTAAGAGTGCAACAGAAAAAGTCTGAAATAAAGATTTTCTTTCTACAAATCTGTCCCAGAATAAATTGTTTATTTCAAACTACTCTTTTTTTGTGAAAAAGTGCTGCTAACCTGGCACATTTAATTTTAGATCAAGAAATTATTTCTTCTGTATTAATTTCTTTTGGCATCTGTATTGCTCAATCCAGTGATCTGAGATCTACAAAATACCAAAGTCTATGATTTGGACTTGAAAATATTTAATTATTATCTTTTGCTTCCTAGAAGTTATTATTTGTGTACTAATTTCCTAGCAGAGCTACCCCAAAGTGGACTGGCTCCTTTGGGAGGAAGTGAATATTAAAAGACTTCGAACAAAAGCTGGATGTTTTGTTGGATATATTGAAAAGGGTTTTAGGCATAGGTGGGACTAAGACTTTGAGGTTTCTTTCAATTCAAAAATGCTGCCCTTTACATTCAGGCAGAATATTATTTATATATGTCCAGGTAAAGAAAATGGGAACAGATCTTAGACCTGAAGAATCAGAGGTGACAAGTAGTGTCTGAAATGTAAATGAGATCAAAGGTAGAATCATAAAGCTCCCTGAACTACTTAGAGCACAGAGAGATAATATTTTTCAATGAAGTTAGTCAACAAAGGGTCAACCTTATCATAGTTTTAAAGTTGACTAACTCATGTCTACACTCAGATGTGTTTCTCTTGAAGGAAAATGTACCCATATGAATCAGAAGAGAGATCCACTATCGTTACTGAAAAAATCATATACATTGACTGAAAAATAGGGAAGTGATTAAAGTAAAGCCATTGCTTGTAAATCATCACCATTTCTTAGAGACATTTTACCAATGTGTAACAGCTGTGAAATGCCAAAAGGAGTCCAACAAACACTTTGTCTCCTTGCCAAGTGGAAAGACATGGCAGCCAAGGGCAACACCAGTTTGAACTATAAAACAATTTGTAACACATTACAGAGGAGGATGACAGAAGATTACAAGCAAAATTACCTCACAACACAACAAACAACCAAAAGGGAAAATGAACTTGCAGAAAACGTGGCATGAGACCCAACTAAGACAGATGGTTCTGAGAGCATTTGCTGAAGAAAATAAGGGAAAAGAACAATAGGAGGAAAATTGATACACATGAAATGTTGGTCAGCACTGCTATAGTGAGCAATACTCATGATTTCTGAGAACAGAACTACCTTACCTGAATAACTCAGTATTCAATGTGCTATGTGAACTAGATAGTGCACTTAAGAAGATTAAATCAGGAATTTTGACTGGTCTGAAGATAAATTTTTATATAAAACAAGTACTTTCTGGAGGTACTATAGTTTTAAAAGTATTCAAAGACTGATTTTCAAACTATCTCAAAGAAGAGAGGGTACTAAAATAATAGAGAAGGTTACAGACAATAAAATTACTCAAAAAGATGTCCAAGACAACTGGCAAATTATTGTATAAATCATGTGTATTTTCTCAGCTTAATTAAATCTTTATGAGAACTATCATTACATTCATTAAGGATTTCTTAGGTAAAAATTGTCCTTTTAAAAACTACTATTAATATGTTTTGCTTTTATACCACCTGTATTTCCAAAATCTCTCTCCAATCTTGAGCCATCTCCTGAATTTAAGTGTATAAATGACATTAAGTAGATTAGTTGAACTATTCTACATACCAAGTGAATCTGACAGTATATGCAAGATGTCCATAGTGCCACTTCTCCCTCCCACTCTTTGCACCTTTACAAAGAAGAAAAATATTTTTCATACATCTTCAAGGCTAGATTTGTATTATTATAAATTACCTACACCTTTGTTATTTCCATTATTGTAGTTACCATTTTCCTGGTTTTGCATCAGTTATATGTCTCTATGTTTTCTGAGCTCTTCCTGTTGATTATTTCTGCTATCATAATAATATTCCGTGACATTCATGTGCCACAATATGTCTACTCTCAAATTGGTGAGTATCAACATGGTTTTCAGAATTTTGCTACCATAGATAGTGCTGCTATAAATATGAATATTAACATGGGACCTTTATTTCTGTCTTTGAACTACTTGGGGTCCACATCCTCCAGCAGGATTTTGCAGCGAGAGGATCTGGAGAAGAGGAATGGTTTCACAGTTAGTTTTTCACAAGAAACCATGTATTCACTGTTAACAATTGATTAAAAGATGTAGAGAATACCTGAGCTTGCTGTGTTTATTTTTCTTGAAGGCAAAACAGCATTTGACACAGAACAACAAAACATAGTCTCTTAGACTCTCCTCCAAAAAGTTATCTCCTTTTGATATGTTCATATCATATAATATTCTTTGAAATTTGCAACCAATAAGATAATTTTTTAAAAAATTTTTATTAAAGTTATTTTATTTGTTTTCAACGTTAAACAATCATTTCCATAGATCTTAGATTTTTTCCTGCTCCCTCTTCCTAAATTCCCACTCCCTCCCTAAGAAGACTTATAATCTTATATAGGTTCTACACATACATTCCTGTTAAATAAATGTTCTATAGAAGAATTAAAATGAATGGAAGAAACCATAAAACAAACAAAACAAAATATAAAAGAAATGGTCTCTTTCTATCTGCCATTCAATTCCATAGTTCTTTCTCTGGATGTGGAAGGTGTTTTGCCTCAAGAGTCTACTGGAAATTTTTTAAGCCCAGGCATTTCAATGAAGTATTAAGTCTACCAGAAAAATTCCTCATACACTATGTTTGTTGCTGTGTATAAAGTTCTCCTGGTTCTGCTCCTTTCACTGAGCATCAATTCATAAAAGTCTTTCAAGGCTTCCCTGAAGTCTTCCTGTTCATCATTTCTCTTAGCACAATAGTATTCCATTATATTCATATACCACAACTTGTTCAGCCATTCCCCAATTGATGGGCATCCCCTTGATTTCCAGGTTTTGGCCACCACAAAGAAAGCTGCTATAAATATTTTTGTACATGTGGAACCTTTTTCCATTTCTATGATCTCTTTGGAATGGAGTCCCAGAGGCGATATTGCTGAGTAAAAGGATTTGCATGTTTTTGTAGCCCTTTGGGCATAGTGCCAAATTGTTGTCCAGAATGACTGGATCAGCTCACAGCTCCATCAACAATAAATTAGTGTTCCAACTCTCCCACATCTTCTCCAACATTTATTATCTTCCTATTTTGTCCTGTTAACCAATCTGATAGGTGTGATGTGGTACCTCAGAGTTGTTCTGATTTGCATTTCTCTAATCAATAGGGATATAGAGCATTTTTTCATATGATTATAGATAGCTTTAATTTCTCCCCCTGAACATTCCTTGTTCACATCCTTTGACCATTTATCAAATGTGGAATGACTTGTATTCTTACACAGTTGACTCAGTTCTCTATATATTTTAGAAATGAGGCCTTTATCACAGACACTAGTTGCAAAAATTCTTTCCCAGTTTTCTGCTTCCCTCCTAATCTTGGTCCCATTGGGTTTGTTTGTGCAAAAACTTTTCAATTTAATGTAATTAAAATTATCCATTTTACACTTCATAATGTTCTCTGCTTCTTGTTGGGTCATAAATTTCTCCATTCTCCATAAATCTGACAGATACATTATTCCTTACTCCCCTAATTTGATTATAGTCTCAATCTTTTATAGCTAGATCATGTATCCATTTGGATTTTATTCTTGTGTATGGTGTCAGACATGGGTCTATGCCCAGTTTCTGCCACACTGTTATCCAGTTTAACTAGCAATTTTTGTCAAATAGTGAGTTCTTATCCCAGAAACTGGGGTACTTGGTTTTATCAAACAGTAGATTGCTATATTCATTAACTACTATGTCTTGAGTAACTAACCTATTCCACTAGTCTACCCCTCTCTTTCATAGCCAGTACCAAGTGCTTTTGATGATTGTTGCTTTATAATACAATTTGAGATCTTGTAGGGCTAGGCTGCCTTCCCCACCATTTTTTTCCATTGGTTGCCTTCATATACTTGACCTTTTGTTCTTTCTAGATGAATTTTGGTATTATTTTTTCTATCTCTAGAAAATAACTATCTGGTAGTTTGATTGGTATGGCACTAGATAAGTAAATTAATTTAGGTTGAATTGTCACTTTTATTATATTAGCTCAGCCTACTCACAAGCAACTGATGTTTTTCCACTTATATAGATCTGATTTTATTTATGCAAAAAGTGTTTTGTAATTGTGTTCATATAGTCCCTGGGTTTCTTTTGGCATGTAGACTCCCAGATATTTTATAGTGTCTACTATAACTTTAAATGGAATTTCTCTTTCTATCTCTTGCTATTGGGCTTTGTTAGTAATATTTAGAAATGCAGATGATATATGTGGGTTTATTATAACCTGCAACTTTTCCACAGTTGTTTATAATTTCAAGTAGTTTTTTACTTGATTCTCTAGGATACTCTAAGTATATCACCATATTATCTGCAAAGAGTGATAACTTAGTTTCTTCTTTGTCTGTTCTAATTCTTTAATTTTTTTTTCTTCTTCTATTGTTACAGCTAGCATTTCTAATACCATACTGAATAACAGTGATGATAATGGATGTCCTTGTTTTACCCCTGATCTTAATGGAAATGCATCTAGCTTGTCCCCATTGCATATAATGCTTGCTGATGGTTTTAGATAGATACTGCTCATAATTTTATGGAATGTTTCATTCATTCCTATGCTTTTCATTGTTTTCAATAGGAATGAGTATTGTATTTTGTCAAAAGGTTTTTCTGCATCTACTGAGATAATCATGTGGTTTCTGTTAGTTTTGTTGTTAATATGATCAATAATACTAATAGGTTTTCTAAACTTGTACCAGTCCTGCATTCCTGGTGTAAGTCCTATCTCATCTTAATGTATTATTATTATGATAAGTTGCTGTGTTCTTTTTGCTAATATCTTATTTAAAATTTTTGCATCTATATTCATTAGAGAAATTGGTCTATAATTTTCTTTCCCTGTTTTGGCTCTTCCTGGTTTAAGTATTAGAACCATAGAGGCAGATAGGTGGTGCAATGGATAGAGCACCTGTGCAGGAGTCAGGAGGACCTGAGTTCAAATCTCACCTCAGACACTTTGATGCTCCCTGCCTGTGTGACCTTAGGCAAGTCCCTTAACCCCAATTGCCTCATCCTGGGTCATCTCCAGTCATCTTGATGAATATCTGGTCACTGGATTCAGATGACTCTGGAGGAGAAGTGAGCCTGGTGACTTGCACAGTCCTCCCTCACTCAAAACAAAGCAAGTGCAAGTCATGTCATTATTTCTCTGATGGCATGGTCTTCTTCAGCAATGAAGAATGAACACACGTCAGAACCATATGTGTACCACAAAAAGAATTTGGTTGGACTCCTTCTTTGACAATTTTCTCAAATATTCTATATAGTATTGGAATGAACTGTTCGTTAAATGTTTGATAGTATTCACTTGTAAATCCATCTGGTCCTGGAGATTTTTCCCTAGGGAGTTCATTGATTGCTTGTTCAATTTCCTTTTCTGAGATGGGGTTATTTAAGTACTCAACTTCTTCTTTTGTTAATCAGGGCAATTTATATTTTTAAAAATAATCATCCATCTCATTTAAATTGCTGAATTTGTGGGCATACAGTTGGGCAAAGTAATTTCTAATTATTGTTTTAATTTCCTCTTCATTGGAGGTTAGTTTACCCTTTTCACTTTTGATATTGATAATTTGGGTTTCCTCTTTATTTTTTAAATCAAATTGACCAAAGGTTTATCAATTTTTTCTGCTCCAACCTTTTACCTTTACCCTGTGTGTATGCCCCCATTTCAAATGTGTTTCTTGTAAACAACATTATTGTTTTATAATGGTTTTTAATCCATTCTACTGTCCACCTCTGTTTTATGGGAGAGCTTATCCCATTCACATTCAGAATTATGATTACTCTCTGTGTCTTTCCCTCCATCTCCTTTCCCCTTGTTTATGCTTTTAGTTCTCCCTTCCCCTTCACAACAGTTTTAATTTTTGACCACCTCCCCCCCAGTCTTCCCTTCCTTCTTTCAGTCCCCCTCGCTTTAAATCCCCTTTTCCCATACTGCTTCTTTCCTCCCTTTTCTTTCCCCATTCTCCTCCTACTGACTATGGAGCTAATTGTATTTCTATATTTAACTGAGGTTTTGTTCCCACCTTGAACTCAGTCAGATGAGAGTAATTCTGAAACAATGCTCATCTCTCTCTCTTCTTTCCCTCTATTGTAATATATTTTTGTACTTCTTCCTTTTTCTGACTCCTCCTTTTCACATCTCTGATTACAATCCCTTTACCCTCTCAAATCACATTTTATCATGATATCATTTACTTTATACCACTCCCTCTACCTTTGTATATCTCTTTTATATATCATAATAAATATACAATTTTCAAGATTAAGAAGTAAACTCTTCCCTTATAGGGATATAAATAGTTTGTCCATATTGAGTAACAACTTTTTTTTTTCTGTTTATCTATTTGTGCCTCTTTTGAGACCCCTGTTTGAAGATCAAATTTTCTTTTGAATTCTGGCCTTTTCATCATGAAGGTCTTGAAATCCCTTATTTCACTGAATGTCCATCTCCTTGCCTGAAATATTATGTTCAACTTTACTGGGTAATTAATCCTTGGCTGTAGCCCCAGCTCCTTTGCTTTACAGAATATCATATTCCAATTCCTTCTGTCTTTTAATGGAGAAGTTGCAAGGTCCTATATGATCCTAACCATAGCTCCTTGATATTTGAATTGTTTCTTTCTGACTGCCTGCAGTATTTTCTTCTTCATTTGATAGTTCTGAAATTTGGTACGAATATTCCTTGGTGTTTTTGGTTTGGGGTCCCTTTCGGGAGGTAAACAATGAATTGTTTTGATGATTATTTTGCCCTCTGGATCTAGGACTTCTGGGCAATTTTCTTTAATGATTT
The DNA here is from genome assembly GCA_028658325.1 of Potorous gilbertii. Lineage (NCBI taxonomy): Eukaryota > Metazoa > Chordata > Mammalia > Diprotodontia > Potoroidae > Potorous > Potorous gilbertii. The sequence goes on from JAQQSK010006112.1 coordinate 9,539, forward strand.
CTTGAGTGATATTGTCCAGGCCCCCTTTTTCATCATGACTTTCTGGTAGACCAATAATCTTTAGATTTTATCTCCTAGATCTATTTTCCATGTCAGTGCTTTTTCCAATTAGATATTTTAAATTTTCTTCTATCTTTTCCTTCTCTACATTTGGTTTGACTGACTCTTGATGTGTCATAGATTCATTAGCTTCTTCTTGCCTGATTCTAATTTTTATCAAATTGTTTTCTTCAGTTAACGTTTCCCTCACCTTTTCCATATGTCCAATTGTTCCTTTTAAAGAGTTATTTTCTCCAGTTAGGTTTTGTACTTCTTTTTCCATTTGTCCTTTTAAGTTCTTCTGTGATTTCTTTTTTTCATACTTTTAAAGTCATTGGTCAGTTTTTCTTCTGTTTCTCTAGTTTGGCTTTTAAAATCCTTCCTGAGCTCTTCCAAGAAGGCTCTTTGTCCTTCAGACCACTTCATATTCCCTTCTGAACTTTCAGATGGGAATACAGTCTCAGTGCTGATCTCTTTGGTATTTGTGTTTTGGACCTTGTCCCCATAGAAAGATTCTATGGTCTTTTCTTGTCTGCTTTGCTTCTTACTCATGATAATCACCCTTTACTTGGCTTTTAAAATAGATCTCTGTGTCTGGGACATAGAGGGACTCTGTCCCACAGTTCTTGTGCCTAAAACTTGAGGCTTTATGTGTTGTAGCCTCTTGTTCCTTTAGCTAGAAGCTAAAATGCTGCAGCTTACCTGGTGCTGAGCTGGCTGGTGTTGAAAAGCAGAGGCAGGTGAGGTTTTTTTGAGTTTCCCCACAGTTACTCTGGAGCTAACTCATTAAGTGTGGGGGAGAGGTGGTCTGACCAGAGGAGTTGTCCTCTGCTGAGCTACAACATAGGCAAGCTCAGTGGTTGGTGATCCTGTCTGTGCTAGTGTCTTCCCAGTTCCTATGGGGTGCTGAGGCATGCTTGGGGTCCTAGTGTTGGTTATGGCAGGCTTCATCCCCCTGGGGGTCAGGATCTTCTCCTGGTTTGCTGAGGTGGGGCTGTCTGGGACAGCTCTGGTCCTGCACTGGTCCCCTTCAGACACTGCAAGAGGAACTCTCCTTAGTGATTTTCCTAGTCTCATGGACTAAGAAACTGTTTACCCCTTCTATTGCAACCATTATTCCAGGGTTTTTCCTAGGGAGATATTCTCTAGGCTTGTCAAGGTCACCAAGGGGAAGGAGATAGCAATTACTGATCACTCTGCCATTTTAGCTCTCAGAACTGGAAATGACTAAGATAATTTTTTTTTAACAATTCTCTGAATATCAACTAATGAAACAAAAAAGTGTATACTTGCGTAAGTATTTGTAAGTGCTACGTTCAGAGTTCAAAGGAAAGAACTATCTCACACACACACACTCACAATTTTACAAAGGCTGCTCTTTGCAAATGACATGGAATTTACATCACTGAGCTCTGGATATTACACTGATTATCTGTGGAAACCATAGGTACTCAAAAGGGATGGTTCCTAATCTACACAAGGAAATCAAACATAGAAAGAATGGATGTTTCTCAGATTAGGATATATAGTTGGATGAGTGATTCAGTTATTCTATCAGTTTGTTGATCCTGGACATAAATCAGCCTCAGGATTGACTCTTAAATCAAATTGGATCATCCTTGGAAAATTGCAAAGCATTTAAATGATTTTCTCTCTTCCTCTTCAAAAGTTCATTTTTTTTTAACACTAATAGTTTGTCAATATTGTTCCAAATCTAGGATCACCACAATTTCAAATAACCAATAGGACAATAGAAAATTGTATATGGATTGAAGAAGACTGAAGCTTATTATCACCAAATGACTTAAGCTCACAAAAGGCATTTAAACTACATGTAAAATAGGTAGTAAAATAATTTTATGATGAGAATAAAGGGTACCAGATGGATAGTCCAAATATTGAAAAGTTAAAAAAATTAAAAACTAATGTGTGGAAAAGCCTCTGGATAGATGGATTATTGTATTGTTTCTCTGCGTGGGGTTTATGAAAAGATATGCCCAAGATAAAGCACAGCTGGCTGAATATTGGTATTGGAGAGAGTTCTAGTGTTGAACTTTGAGTCAACAATCTTGGATCTTAATCCTGCTTTAGCAACTATGAGAACAAAGGATATTCATTTAACTTCTTAGAGTCTCAGTTTACTCCTCTGTAAATGATGAAAGTGATACTTACACAACCTCCTCCTCAGGGTTGTTATGAAGAAAGTGCTGTACAAAATTTAAAGTTCTATATAAATGTGAATTATTAAGACCAACTTTTAATGGATTTTTCAGTCTGAGATAGTCAACTATATTCATTTTTTACATCCAAGACATTTCTTAATTGTTTCATGTTTCTTCGCACATTGTTTTGTCATTGCTTATAGAAATGAATTTTTTTGGTTCCATTTTAGCACTTTCAATGTTGAAATTATTGAAGAATGGTTGAGTTACTAAAGGGATTTCGAATTTGTAGATGAAGAAACAAACTCAAAGAGGCTGAGTGAGTCTCAGGACACACAAGTAAGAGATAGAACCATATGGGGATTTAAACTCATGTCCTCTACTGTACACTTCTTTATTCCACTAGAGATACAAAGGTATTTAAAATTCAATTTCTTTCCTGGATCTGTTGCATGTCATTTCAACAGTGATAACCTAAAAATTATTCATTAAATTTAGTCACCAATGTTTGTGAAAAAAATTTGTATTCCATAATTTCTATAAGTAGAAGTTAATAATTCTACATTTTCATAAATATTTTAAACCTTTGATCTTGATTCACCTTTTATTTCTGACACTATAGTGATTGACTTTTTTATTTTGAAATCTAAAATTCTGTTGCATTCTCTGAAATAAAAAAATAATATAGACTGGGTAATTTTAATAATTATAACCTAATGAAGTCCTAGTCTTACTGTGGCATGCATTTGCGGAGTGAGTCATCACTACTCAGATGACCCCACCTCCTCTTGAATTAGCAATGCTAATCATGAATTTTTTTGATTATTCATCTTTTTTTCCCTGGAATGTTATGTTATTGTGTCCAAAAATAACTTTTGGAAATGGAATACATATTCTCCCATGGTTGTATACAGTGCATACTTAAAGGCACATGGCAATTTTTCCTGCTGTAAGATAAAAAGATGATGCCAATCTGGGATTTTTGATTAGCCTATAATTGACTAGGTTGATATTTTACCACTGAAACTAGAGCTGTTTTAACCAAAGAGTCTTGTTATGGCTAACTTAAAAAAATTATTTTATTTTTGTAACTCAATACTGAAACAGTATTTCCCGCATTTCTCCTTTGACTACAGAAGCATTTTATTTAAAATGCATTTGTTATCTGTTGAATTTTCTTGAGAAAAGAAGAGAAGAATATATATCTGAAACATTTTGAAACTTCTAATACTTCTGAATTCTCTCTTTTCAGAATGTGTAGGGTATGATCTTGCCTTCTAAAGGGTTGTGGAAAAAAAAATTCCTCCTTCTGCTTTGTTATCACTTTCTTTGTTTTATTTTAAAAATTTAATCTTTTTTATCACCTTATTTTATCCCACCATTTCTCCCTTCCCCCTTCCAGAGAAATATCACCACAATATTTTTTAAATTTAAAATAAACATGAGTAAAAATTAGTTACAATATTTTTATCAGGACTTGTTAGCAGTTCTCTATTTCATTAAATACCTATTTATCCCTTTCTAAGATTATACTTAGTTTTACTGGGCAAGTTTACTTATTCGATGTAAGTCTCCCTCTCTCTCTCTCTCTCTCTCTCTCTCTCTCCACACACACACACACACACACACACACACACACACACACAGATATAGAGATATAGAAGTAGATAAATAGATATAGATATTGATTTTTGAGGCAGGTAGATGGTCTGGTAAGTAGAATGTTGGCTCTGGAGTCAGAAAAATCTGAGACTAAATCCAGCGTCAGGGATACTAACTGTGTGACCCTGGGCAAGTCACTTAACATCTAATTGCTTCAGTTTCAACAATTGTAAAATAGAGATCATAGCACCTATTTCACAGAAGTGTTGTGAGGGTTAAATGAGATAATATTTATGAAGTGCTTACCACGATGCTTGGCACATAGTAGGCACTAAATAAATTCTTGTTGTTTCCTATCTTTTGTAATACCATATCCTAAGTTCTCTCTTCCTGTAGGGTGGTAACTACGAAAGCATGTGTGATCTTGATATTTACTCTTGACATTAACTAGTGTTCTTTTTTCCTTCTTTTTCTGGGTGTTTCCAGTATTTTTCTTTACCTGGAAACTTTGAATTTTAGACTATGATATTTCATTTTGTTGTTGTTTTGTTCAGAAGGTAATTGATGATTTTTTTTTCTATTTTAAATGGCCCTAGGTGGATATCCATCCTTTTCCTTTTGGCATTGTGAACATTCTACCCACATGTGTCCTGATTTCTGTTTTTTAGCTTTTCCATTGAATTTTGTTGCAATAAAGACATCTGCTGTGCCAGCTAGAATATGCTTCTGATTTTTTGGTTTTCCTGTCTACGCAATGGGTGGTTGAGGAGAGAGATAATGGTGTTCTGTTGCAGTCCTATCAATTACCCTGCACAGTTATGCCAGGTCACGGTGGTCAGTGGGAAGCTGAGTACTGAATAAGGGACTTAGAAGTTAAGGTTTAGCCTTCTTTTCTGTTTATCAAGTTTTTGCCTTGTTGAGGTTCTTGGTGTCTTAGAACATGAAGGCAGATGACTTTTTTTTTCTCTTATACATTATTACTGTCAGAGAGATTTTCTAGATCTTGAGGATAGGAGAAAATATCTAGTTCTCTGGTTGATCATGTGATTGGAAATTTCTTTGCTTTTTATTTTTGGCAATTGGGAGTAAGTGATTTGCCCAGTGTAAAGGTAATTTTTTTTAATTTTAAATAAATTTATTTAACTTTTTACATTCATTTTCACAAGATTTTGGGTTCCAAAATTTTCTTCCCATTTGTCCCCTCCCCCCTCCCCGATACACTGGACATTCTAATTACCCATATCACC
>JAQQSK010006113.1:0-14588 GCA_028658325.1 Potorous gilbertii
GGAAATATAGTTAGTCTTACACAACACGACTATTATGGAAGTGACTTGCAAAACTACACAGATATGGCCTATATTAAATTGCCTGCATTCCCAAAGGGAATGGGTGGGGAGGGAGGGATGGGGAGAAGTTGGAATTCAAATTTTTAGGAACAACTTCTGAGTATTGCTCTTGCTACTAGGAAATAAGAAATGCAGGTAATGGGGAATAGAAAGTTATCTGGCCCTACAGGACAAAAGAGAAGATGGGGTAAGGGAAGGGAGGGATGAAAGAAGAGAGGGCAGATTGGTGATAGGGGTAATTAGAATGTTCAGCGTGTTGGGGAGGGGGGAGGAGACAAATTGGGAGAACATTTTGGAACCCCAAATCTTGTGAAAATGAATGTAAAAAGTTTAATAAATAAATTTTAAAAAAAAGAAAGAAAGAACAATTGCATAACTGAGCAACTCAGTTCCATTGCAGAACTGTTCCCAAGACACTTCCAGCCATCACTACCACCAGTGCCCCCACCAAGTAGTCAGGTCCTCGTCCGAGGTAAAGGCCCTCACTGATGGGCAGGAGAGACAAATGTCAGCCCAAGCCAACAAGCACCAGGGGCACTCACGGGTCATCTTCCTTTTCTTCATCCTCCTCTGCCAGGCTCTTGTCCTGAGAGGCAGAAATCTTCACTTCTCTGAACTTCTCCTCATAGGCCAGGGCCACCAGAACTCCTTCCTGGGGAGCAAGGGGAACAAAGGCCCCCTTCTCGAAGCTGGTCTTCAGCCCTCACCTCGACAAAAGTAAAGTGAGAAGTTCAGGGCCGCAGAAATCCCATGGGCCTGAGCACAGTGTCCATGCTTTTCCCCATGTTCAGCACAGACAAAAAGAGCCAGGCAGATGATGATGGGGGAGGTGTACGGGGTGTCCCAGAGGACTTTACCACTCATGGCTGACTACTGGGGCTTTATTTTTTTCTGGACATGTTCTCAGCCAGGTTCTTCCATGGACTCTGGACTGCTGCTTGGCAGAAGGTGTCATCACAGCAGCCACTCTGTTTCCCAGCCACATCCAGGGCCACAGAGCCATGGAAGAGACCCAGGTCCAACACCTGCAAAAGGGGGCCCTGCCACTCTCTGAAGCAACAGGGGTGTGGGGTGTGTAGGTACACCTATATATGGGGAAATAACCATGGGAAACCTAAGGGGGTTTGGCAGGTGTGGCTGTCATTCCCAACAGGCCTCAGTGATTTTTTCTCTAGCCATGCTTCTTGGGAGAGGGAACCCCTCTTCAGTGGTTGCTGGTACCTACTCAGAGGGAGCAGGAAACCTGCACAGACCCACTGTGTGTGCTAAATGTCTTCTGGAGTTGGACAGTCTGGAAGCTGAAATAGAATCTACCCTGGAGTCCACCTGTCAAAGAAACAGCAGGGAGCACTCAGTAGGGGACCTGGAAGTCATGCCCAAACATTGCTTTCCCTGGGTTCTCAATGGTCCCATGTGGCTGACCATGAAGCATACAACCTGGGCACTGGGATGTAGGAGTGGGAAGGCCAAACTCCCTTTGGGGCTGAGATTGGAGACAGGCCTTGTTCCTAGTGTGCCTAGTCTACCTTCCATCCCATGCAGCCTCCCAACCCTTTTCTGTGACTTCACCTCCCCAGAACTGAACTTTCTGGAGGGGGCAAAGGGCCACATTGTTTCTTGCGTGACTCACCACAAACCTGACAGATGGAAACTACTTCCCTGGCCTGTCTCAGCCTGTTTCCTCCTCTGTAAAGAAAAAGGCTTGGATTCCAGGGCTTCTGTGTTCTACCTCTGTGTTTTGTTGGCCCCCAATTGACAGACAAGAACGCTGAGACAGAGAGCAGTGGAACCATTTTTTGCCTTTTCCTACAGGCTTGTTATTGTAAGGAGGAGAGACTCTGCCCACTTGCTTGTGTCTCCCCCATTCCAGGAATATCTCCAGGGCACCACACTATTTTGTCTCTGTTCTGTGGATTCTGCGGTGAGGATCTGGGCCCTGGTGGGGCTGACCAGGAGGATCCCTGCTTGAAGCCCTCAGGAGGACAGAGAGATCTATCCACTAAGTACCCTCCCTAGGAAGCTCCCTTCACACTTAGATAGCTCACATTCTGCCTCTTGCTCCCATCTCTAACCCCCACCCAAATGTCCTGGCCTGCCCTATGGGGTAGCCACACACAAACAGGTTAATCCCTCCCCTTAGGGCTACTGTAGGAGCATCAACCTTTGCCTCTCTGCCCTACACCCCAGCCAACCCTCTCCCCAGGCCCCCCACTCACGACCTTCTTACTCTGGATGATTGGTACTAGATGCCAAGGCATGGACTGACAGAAACAGACAGAAGTGCCTGGTGAGTCTTCTCTGTCCTAGGCAGAGTACAAAAAGGCCAATGGTACAGCTGGGGCTTTCTTCCATTCTTGGGATGAGGAGAGGGAGTGGGAGTCATGGGCAAGGGGAGAGGGCAAGGCGGCAGGCTTTGTCTCTTGGAGCCCACCCACTCACGTGGCTCTCCTCTCCTGCCTTGTACCCCTGTCACTGCCCCATCATTCAGATTTCACAACCCACAACCCACCTTACAAGAGACCTCAAAGATCTAAACCTGGGAGTCCCCGTTAGGCTGACCCAGCTGAGGGGCTGGGTGGGCTGCAGAGATTGGGAGGGGAAGGTCATGACCACAACAGTGCCAGGGCAATGAGAAAGGCAGTCAGAAAAAGGCCAAAGAAACCACCCATATGTTGCCCCTAGGCTGTGTCTTTAACTGAGTCAGCCCCTCCGCTGCATTGAGTGTCCAGAGACAGCAAAGCCAGACTATGGGAAACCAGGCTGACGCCTAGCCAGCAGGAGCCAAAGTCACTCACACTGTGATTGGGCACAGACATGCACCCAGGTCTCAACATGGTTCCCAAATGTTGGCTCAAGCTGAGGCTGGTGTGAAACGGAAGGGACCCTGGTCATTCCCTGACCACCTATTACCTCCTCCAGGCCTCTACAGCAACAACCTCCTGAGACAGAGATGCCTTCAACAGAATGTTGCCAAGATAGCCCATTGTGACATGGATGGTCACAGTATGGGGAGTGAAGCAGAGGCCTTGAAGGTCCTTGCTCTTCCAAGGCAGAGCAGCAAGGAAGTGCAGGCAAGGAGTTCTGGCCCAAGTCTTAGAGACTTGACCAAAACCCCTCCTCCACCACCCACTGTACTACTGCCCCCAGCCAGAGCAGTACCCAGGTCTCCTCTGTGGCTACTAGGTCTATACCTCTGTCACCCCAAACCAGGTTTCAGACAATTTCCTGGGCCTCTTCCAGTATCAATAACACCTAGAATATACATAACTTTTAGGTGGAGACACACAGAATGCACATTAAGGCAAAAAGCCAGCCCTGACCTGGGCAAGGAGGAAACCTAGAAACATGGATTCTCCTCTAGGGGCTACCCTGGAGACAATTCGCCCTCCCAGAAAGGAGGCAGAGAGTGTCAAATGGTGGGAAAGATTGGCACAGGGAACAGTGAAGGCCCTCCTTCCCCAGTTGGCAACACTACTCCACAGCACCCTTGAAAAAGTCAGGAATGGTGCCCCAGGGCATGCCCAAGAGCTTGGGGAAATTTTAACCCTCAGCCAGGCAGCCCTAAAGTGGAGGGGGCATGTGACAGGGAGGACAGGGAGCAGGTTCTGGTTCTGTTCTGTGACATGGGGCCCTCTGGCAGGCAGGTTGCTTCATGACACCCAGAAACCATCCCACCCACCCATCTCAGAATCTTCTTTCTTATTGCCTCAAACCATACTCAGAGGAATCCAAAGAAAACCACCACTCTGAAAGAAATCACTAGGTCATGGTACACACTGCCCACCTCCCAGGGCCCAGACCCTCAGAAATTTTCCCAGCTGGCCATGGTATAAGAAACCTCCTGTACCTGAAGGAAAACTTCTTTGCCTAAGGAGGGTGTTAGGCTGGCCTAAGGACGTACCAGGCTGGAGCTGTGTCTGCTACCTGTCCTGATCCTAGGCAGGGATTTGGAAATAACTCAGGGATACTGGGCTGAGCATTCCCCTCCTCTGCCTCTATTCTCCCAGAAGATCTCAATTTCACCCTGCTTGTCAGCAAGGTCACGCCTCAGTCAATGAACTCCTCACCCACATTAGCACATTGATCTCTGTCCCGAGACAAGGCTCCCCAGGCTGGCCCTTGGCAGTGCCAGGAGCAAAGCCCTTTGGGTCCAGGCCAATAATTCTGTGGGAAGGCACACTGTGGGCCCCCCTGCCTCCAAACCACACAGCCCCATGACCCTGTACTGACTACCCTTTCTGTTTTCTGCCAAAGACTCTGTCATATCCCTCCAGAGCCCATGAGCTCTGTCCCACCATCTTCTATGGACATTCCCATCCTCACTGTTGGAATTGCCCATCCACTCCAATCCCAGACCCCAGACTTATGATTCCTGTTCCTCCCGATGGGGACAACTTGGCATACCACCTGCCTTGACTTTGGGCCTGTGCCCTTCTGCCTTTTCTGTCTCTCCAGAATTCCCGACAGTGCCCTCAATACTCCTTCTCCACTGCCTCCGAGGACTGTGGTACCCAACATGTCCCAGTCGGGTCCACATATGCTGGAGGACTCTATTTGCAGCTTTTCAGAACCACAAACTCTGCTACTGAAAACCTCTGCACAGACAGATTAGCCTGTCCTTTCTTTCCAATAAAGTATGAATGAGACATTTTTCCCAGAAATCCTAGGCCAAGGAATGACATCGTCTTAGAAGACTGCTAAAAATCCCCTGTGGTGCCACATCTCAGTGCAGAGGGTGGCACTGGTGCCCCCAAAACAATGCCAGGTGTTCCCCAAAGCTGGCAATTCCTACCAAGCTGGGGAGCATTCCCATCCAGTCCTGGATTCTGTGTGTCTGTTCCTCTTTCTGAGGATGAGCTTAGCTCCATTCAGAAGGATTCACAGCTAGGTCCCTTGGGTCTATCACTTTTCCAACACACTTTCATCACCTTGGGTTATCAGGGTGCTTACTGGAGGTTGAAGGTCTTGAGAGCAGCTCAAGTCAGGACACTTCTATATGCCATTCCTGGAGAAAAGGACTTTCCTGACCATGTGCCACCCTTGGTTAACTCGGGCCACCTATTGTAAATCTGGGGACTCAGTGGTTAGCAAAGGGACCCTTTACCCCTTGGATCAAGCAGGAGAACAGAACGTTCAGCATTGAAGAGCAGACATGGCTAGCTATCCCCAGGGGATCCAATATGCCATGTGATACAGATCCAAGGACACTTCCATGAAAATGGTTTTACTCTGAGGAGAGTTACTCAAGTCTGAGCAGCCTGCCCACCTAACCCCACGTTAGGTAGGCAGCAGAGAGGAGAAGATAATGGCCACCAATTCCCCATTTCCAGCCCCAGTGCCTCCCTGCTCCCCTGGCAGGGATGGCTCCTGCCCACGGGTGAGGTTGCTGATTCCAGAAAGGGAGAGGGGTGGGAGACCTCAAGGCAGAGCCTACATCCTGCTGCCATCGTTTCCCTAGCTGTTCCCCTCCCTCAGCTACAGACTCCTCTGCCTCCTCTCTCTGCCTAAACACTCATCACCCTGTGAGACTGTGGAGGGCACACTAACGTGCTTCCCAGTCTGCCTAGAGTTGATTCCCTGGGCCATTGTCCTTTGCTACCTGGGCCCATATTTCCCCATGTGGAACCTGAGGTTGTTTGAGTCTCTTCCCTGCAGGGACCATCTCAGCTAAGAGGAGAAACCCCAAGCTGTGTAGCCCAGGGGGCTCCTTTCCCTGCAGCCTGGTGGGTGTGGCTCTCAGGGGACAGAGACTAGAAGCATGTGGAAAGGAAAGAGGGGGTAGCAGGGGGAGAACCTAGGCGCAGGTCATGGAGGACACCCCAGAAGAAGACAAAAGGACTCAGAAATTCACCATGGAAGTTTTTTATTTTTCTATGTTTGATGCTTTCTTTTTATTTTTAGAAGAAGTAATGTAAGGCAACAACCCAATGGAATTTCAAAGATATATCGTCAGTGAGAAATGTTTGGGGGAAAGGGGAGGGAGGGTCCCATGGACCCCAAAGTTGTGGCAATTTGGGGGAGGTTGCTGGAATGGGCCATGACCAAGGGGCCTGAGATGGGTCCAAAAGGAAGGCCAAAGGGAAAGGAGGGTAGGGATGCAGCAACAGGGAAGGGGCAAGGCATGAGGAATGGAGAGGGGGGGAGCTTCCACGGCTTCCATGGGCGGGATCAAACGTTTTTCGGAAGTCTCAGAAAATATTTACCACATTTAAATCCTCCTTTGTTTGGTCCCTTGACCTCAGGGTAGTCGAGAGAACGGAGGTGACAGTGTAGTTTGGGAGGTCTTCCATGCCTTTTCTTCTTGGAGGTTTGCTGGGCTCCTGCAGGGAGAGCCTGGGAGGGACCTTCGGTGTCTGCTGCTGGTGTCCTTTCCGCTGCTGGTGTGCCCTCCGCTGCTGGTGTGCCCTCCGCTGCTGGTGTGCCCTCCGCTGCTGGTGTGCCCTCCGCTGCTGGTGTGCCCTCCGCTGCTCCTACCAGATGGGTTGGCTTGGTTTCAGGGGTGGGACTGAGTCTGAGATCAGGGTCCTCGTATCCAGACCCCTGACAACTCTCAGGGACGTCCGGGGAGTGTGGCCCTCGAATGTGTATTCCGCTTCTCCCTTCACGGGACGCAGAAATCGATGCTAGAAGATATTCGGAGTAAATCAGAGGCTCGTTGACATCAAGGTCCACAGGAGGAATAGCTCCCGCACCTTCTTCGGCTGTAAGGCCCCTTATCGTGACAAACATATTTGGCACGGCCTGATCCCCCATGACATGGATGACTGATAGAGGACTCCTTCTCCCCGTCCCTGCTCCGTTACTTGGATCCTGGACTCCCTCCTGTTGACCCTGACTCATTGTGGAGTGGTCTTGTGGTGGTGGAAGATGTTCAGATCTTACATCATCCCTTTTATCAGTATCATCGTCAGGGAGGAACTGCAAGGAACTCAGGATAGCCTCTAAATCCAAAGGAACAGAGTCCTCCTCCTGCCAATCAAATTCCATCCTTGCCTGAGAGCTGATGACAACAGTCCAGACCAATCTGCTGGCCAGAATGAGTGATCTGATGTAGGGGCCCTCTGTCTTGGCAACCCCAGTACTGTCCAGCGTTCTCTATTGTGACATCCTTAAAGGCATACCCCCCACCTGGCTCTGGGTGTCAGTGCTGCCCTGCCCACATCTCAGGCAGGACAGTGTTATGTCCATCTCCACAAAAGTACTTAGAAAACTTCAGAAGGACATCACTGTTAAATACACACTCCTCTTTTCAGGTCTTGTAGCACCTCATGAATAGAGACTGATTTTCCATCCCCTGAACTTAAGAAGGGAGCAGGGTCTCTCTGGCTCCACTCTCTTCCTGGCTCAGGCTCAGAGTTCACATGTTTTCCCTCTTGGGATGGGAATTCTAGAAGGCTCCCAGCCTCACATACTCCCTTGCTGGTCATTTCACTTCCCTGTTGCCTGCCTCAGTTTGCCCATCTGTAAATGTGTAAAAGAAACAGCACATCCCACCCAGGGTGGTTGAGACTTTCAATGAGATTCTGTTTGTGAAGCATTGGGTACAGTGCCTGGCACACAGTTGGACTTATAAAAATGCTAGCTATCACCATGTAGCATAAAGCCTCACTGACCCAGCACACCCTCTCCACCAAATCTGACCCAGGATGGTCCTTCCAGCCTTGGTCCAAAGCACCCACGACCCCACTTCTAAGGATTTCTAGGAACTTTTCTGACCCTCAACTGCCTCTGGCTGACCACCACATCCACAGGACCTCCTCCCAAACACTGAAAGCCCTCCATCTGCTGGGTCTCAGGTTCAGCCTCAGTTTGCTTTCTCATTCAAGCCACTCTCAGAAACAGAAAAACTTGGAGGGGAAGGGGTTTCCTGCCTGGTACCTTTCAAGGCACATGAGGATGGCTGTGCCCAAGCATATTCAAGGCAGGGTAAAAGGTGCCTGATGAGGGACGATCTGTTTCTTTTTGCCAGCTTCCAACATGACTTCCTAGTAGGCTGACAGCATTGGTCAGCTCTAGAGCTGTCCCCTGGAGATCATTTGGTCCAAGCCCCACAGTGTCTGCTGCCGAACCTGAGGCCACCTAGAGACGACAAGGCACTGGCCCAAGGTCACATGGTAGAGTACAGCTGAGCTTCCTTGTGCAGCATTAGCCTTTGTTCTGCACCAGCGAGGCTGACTTCCCTGAGGAGGAGGAAAGGCCCAAGCAGGCTGGTTCCTTCTGGACGGCATCTTAACCACAGCCAGGGCCTTGTCATTACAACTTCTACACTTACTGCCCTAGTTTCCTCTGTCAGTCAGCCCTCCCTCCTCCCTGCCCTCCTCCAGGGGTCACCAGGGCCTTGCATATTGTCAAGCCCAGTGAGTGGCCTTTCCAGCCTGCTCCATTTGGACAGCTGGAGCATTCACCACTGACTCTCCTTTTCCTTCAAACCCTCACTGACTCCCAATTCCTTGTCCTGTCCTTCTGCCTCTCCTAGCCTCTGTGGGGGTCCCTGATCCCTTCTTGTCCTGGCTCCTACAAAGACATCTTGAGGCTCCTAGGAGCCCAGATTAAGGCCTAGAAGGGACATTAGGGGTCAGCTTTCTCATCACCCAGCCCTGAAGTTGCCTCAGAGGACAAGGTCTCTGCATCCTGTCATTTGACAGAAGAGGAGGCAGAGGCCAGAGGTGAAGGAGATGTGCCCAAATAGTATTTTGAACAGCAGAGCTGGACTCCAAGCAGGCTGCTCTGCCCCAAAGCCCGCTGGGCTTCCCCTGTGTCTCTCTGCAGGGGTTAGCCCCCTCCCTGTACCTACACTCACCCTGTGGGCGCTTTCCTTTTCCCCAGAAAGACCTGCCCTCTAGTCTCTCCCCTCTGGCTCCTACCTCGTGCTGCACTCATGCCTCTGCAGAACCCAGTGAAGAATGCGGTCCCTGCCCAGCTTCCTGTCTTATTTCTGTATGCCAACCCCAGAATGAGAAGCAGAACAGGCCTCAGGGTCTACTAGCCACTCCCTTCGTGGCCCCAATCCTGGCCTTCATTTGACAGAACAGGACTTGAGGACATCAGAGGAACACTGGATTGCTCAGTGAGCCAACAGTCCTGGTTTCCAAGCTGGTAAATTGACTGATAGCTCTAGAAATCTCATTCATTTCACTTTTTCCAAGGAGGTCTCCCTGAGGTACCTCCCCTGTCTCTCTGAGTTCCTGCAGTCCTTCTTTGCCCTGACTAGGGGCACCCAATTAGCCACAATGCCCTGCAGCATTGCTTGGCCACCTTTGGGACAGGGATGTGATAGTATGGACCTGGCAAAACAAGCTGCCACCACCACCTCTTGATTGCCATTGATCCCCGTCAGGCTCCAATGTAGACAGCTCAGGACCCTGAGCCTCAGGAATATCTGTTAGTCTAGCCCTATGTTGGTTGCTGAACCATGAAAAGAAGGTGCCCAAGACTGGCTCAGGCAGGGCTTCATCTGGAACAGGTGCTTGAGCTCTCAGGGTGGGCTTGAGGGAAAGCCAGAATGAGTAGTCAGCCTAGCTAGGTACCCCAAGGCAGGGAGTGAGAGAGGACTCAGTAGGCTCTCCCAGCAGGAGTAAGTTGACTGGAACCTTCCTCTCATGTAACAGTGAAGAGAAATACATGGCCCATTTCCACATGGGGAGGAAGGCCTAGGAAACTTTGCCCTGGTTCAGTTCCCTTTGCAATGAGAGGAGGAGGAAGAAGGGGGAAGGCCTGCAGTCACAGTGTGCAATGGGCAGTTTGAAGACCAGCCTCATTGTCCATCATGGGCCACAGAAGGGGAAGAAATTCCCACAAATATGGAACCTACTCAGCCTACCGTCCTCACTGGAGTCCTGCACTGGAGGTGCAGTGAGGGTGAAGGCCTCCAGCTCAAACAATTCCATGCTCCCTTGACTATTGGCCCCTCTGCCCACAAAGAAACACCAGGCATCCTCTTGCAGGAGCACAAGCACAACTTCTTCTCTCCTGCTCACTGTTCTAGGAGCTTGCATGGTGTCTTGACAAACTGCAATGTATAGTGACCCCAGGTTCCATGCCTACATAGACTGGGTACCTTCTGCCCCTTCCTCTTCTGCTGCTCTGCTTTTCCTGGAGGAAAACCTGGAGCATTTTCCCAATCCCAGGGTCAAGCAATGAATTGAGAAAGACTGGACACCTGCTAGCGGGAGTGGGGTCCAACAAGTGTTCAAAGTAGTCTGTTGGAAGAGATCCTGGGGGCGCCTGGAATTGGCTGGGCTCTTGCTTCCTTGGTGCAGGGAGGATTCATTCTGCATGACCAGGCAGGGGACAAGAGACAAGACAGGCATGTGAGGCAGTGAGGGGCAGAACTTCTAGACCCACCAGGAGCCTTTCCTCCTTGGGAACCAAAGCAGGGTCAGGCCAATGTGCTTGAGAGGTGGTCATAGGGATGCCCACAAGAGTTCCTGGTGACAAAACAGCAACTGTGGGAGGCAGAGCAAAGCCACATCATTATCCCTGCTACACAGGTGATGAAACTGAGGCCCAGAGAGGGAGGAAAGCCTTGCCCCATGTGCCCCAGGGAATTGGCCCTGGAACGGGGATGGAAAGTTCATAGACTGCAAGTCTAGAGGGGAATTTGAAGGAGCTGGGCTCCTTCTGTTTGATCTGTGGGGTTGTATGGGCTGGGAGACCTGCAAAGAACCAGGTCCACTGTTCCTCAAGCTATGACTTGCCATACCATGGCATTTGATCCTGCCTGGCAAACCTAAAGATCCCTTGTTCAGCAGGTCCCAGATGAAATGACCCAGATCCATGGTCATTCTCAGTCATCCTCCCCCCCTTTGCCTCCTGGGACACAGTTCTCTCTACCCTTTCCACCGTGTTCTCACAGTTCATATCCCACCAGAAGTGGGTCTCCCCTGTTGGATGCCAGAGCCTGGGGAAAGGCTCTTAACCATACCGGCAGATCAGCCTCTAGCCAATGACCAGGGACCCTGGCAGCCACTTGGTCCAAAGTCCTCTTCTTACAGAGAAGGGGCCTGCAGTCCACAGTGAGTAGTAGGGCAGGTTCTGAGCCCAGGACTTCTGACTCCAGAGACAGCTTCCTTAATACTCCATTAGGCCTCTCTGCACCCTGCCCTGCTAGTGGTCTCATGCCTCTAACCCTTAAGGGATGAGAAAGATAGCCCTTCTTTTATCACAGCATCCCTGGCAAGCAGGCCAGACAAGGCTTTCTTCCAGATGAGGATACAGAAGCTCAGGGGCCTTGCTCATTGCTCCATGGCCATTCAGGAATTGCAGCCCAGGTCTTCAGGTCCTATGAAAGAAGGGTCTTGCACCCTCTTGATGACCTGGCTCCAAGGATGACCGCTCCACCAGTCAGGAAGGATGGGCCCTGTCCCTGGTGAATTTCTCACTGGGTCACAGGGTTCATATCACCTGTAGGAAGCAGAAACACGGAGGACCCTCCAACTGCTGATACTCCAACAAGTACTGAATTGCTCCCAGACTCACATACATAGTAGCAGTAATGGACTGTGTAACATAAACCTGTCTGCAGTTGCAGCAGCCCCCTCCATTAGGCTTCCACAGGGACACTGGTGGTCTCTGGTGCCAGGAGACCCCCAAAATACATGTCTTGGGACCACAGTGACATTCTCTGCATATCCTAGTATCCACACAATCCCAGAGACACAGTGAGAGGTTGTCACCCAGAAGCAACGTGAAAGCCTTGAAGCATGGTTATGTAACTCCACCCCACCCCTGGGGACCCTGAGTACAATCCAGAACTCAGTCATATACCCTGTATGTCCTGTACACACACACACACACACACACACACACACACACACACACACACACACAGACACACACAGGCAGAATCACCTTACCAGGTCCCTCCTTGGTTGTGTCTAGGAAACATTCACTCCCTAAAACCTATTCATGTCAGGACATTGAAACCCAGGGTTTTTTAAACATTACTGGCAGATAAAAGAAAAATCTACTTTCTCAGGACACTGGCTTCTAGAAAAAGACAAAGCACCATATCAGGAATTCATCAAGGGGCTTGACAAGCTCCTGAGACCCCAGGGCAACC
Source organism: Potorous gilbertii (assembly GCA_028658325.1). NCBI lineage: Eukaryota > Metazoa > Chordata > Mammalia > Diprotodontia > Potoroidae > Potorous > Potorous gilbertii. The sequence continues at coordinate 12,122 of JAQQSK010006113.1, forward strand.
CCTAGTTTGACCACACTGCATTAAATTAAGGAATTTTGTTTTCTTACACAAAAATTTATTTCTGGGTAGGGGTGTTGCCCCCTCTGGATCCTTGGAAGGGAAGGTGGTGTAGACCAGTGGAGAGGGCCCACTGAAGCCTGGCCCTGGCAGCCTGCTTCTGGGGAGGGTTCCTAGGATCACAGGCTGGCAGAGGTGTAGAGCAGCCCCTGAAAATGTGTTAGCAGTAACTTCCTTTGCCAAAGAAGGGAACTTGATGCCCCCAAGGGCAGAAAAGCCAACCTTTCCAGGAAGTAGCAGGCAGGGCTGTGCCTAGACATGGCCTCCTGGATCTTAGCCCCACTACTTATTGAGGCCTGACATCCTGGCCCCCTGCTGGGATGCAGAGAGCCCACAAAGGCCTTCACCAACTGCGTCCCCCTCCTCAGAAGAGCTATTTGTTGAATAATGCCTTAGGCAGTCCTGGGTGCCAGGAGACAGTAGAGGTGGATTCTGGGGCAGTTTTCCCTCAGAGGGAGCTTGGGGCTCATCTACTCTGGCTGGGCCTGCCTCTCCACCCTTCTTCCCCCTGGACCCCAGTCCCCAGTGTCTGATGTGCAATGGCCTATGTGCAGGCAGCTGATGGGGTGGATCCTGGATGAGGAGTTGGCTGAGACCTTTCAAATCCAGCAGTGAAGGCTCTTGTTTTGCAGAGAATGACTCTGAGAGGGGAAGGGACATGGCCCAGCCAGTAGCCAGGGGCATCCCCAGGATGACCTTGCAGATATGCTTGCATGAAACAGCCCCTCCCTGAAGAACAAACAGGGCCCTGGAAGGAGCAAGGCTCCTGGCCTTCAGTCGCCAAAGGCTCCCCAAGGATATTTCCCTCAAGTCTTCCTTTCTCAGGGTTGGGTTGGTGGGCAGGAATGGAGGAAGGAAGGGAGGTGGTTGTTTCCCTGTCAGGGCATCCCAAGGCAGGGCTATGACAAGGCCTAGGCTCCCAAATGAGCCCTTTGGTGCCCCCTCCATGCCCACAGTTGATTACTCCTGCTCCCCCATTTCCCAGGCTCCTATTGGTGAGGCTTAGAGAGGTCCACTTACCACAGTCCTTTTCACATACCATTTTGTCTGAATGAGAGAGGAAAAGAGAGTACCAGGTTGCTGGGGAGGATGGTGGCTAGCTCCTTTTCCTTCCCTCCCTCCTCCTAGCCTGGACAGGCCTCAATCTTGAGACCCTGGGGATGAGTAGACCATGCCCTTGGTGACCAGAGGTTGTGCTGAATTAATCCGGGGGGAATAGATCCTCTTGGATTTCCCCTTCCCCTTGCCTCCATGGTAGGCCTGAGTCATAGAGCAGCAGAGGCAGGAGCATCCACACCCTCTCATTTTGCCTGCTCCCATCAGGTGGTTTTCCCCCAACCACCCCGTGGAGCAAGGCTGTGTTTTGACCCTCCTTTTTCTAGGATAAGGAAAGGAAGCTCAGGCCAGAAAGCCAACAAGGAATCTGTCCTCCAGGCCAAAGGTCCTAAGGCAGCACCTGAGGTTGGCACAGCCCTGAAGTGATGGAGGAGCGCCCCTGTGCGCAGGGAGAGAAAATTGCCATGGCAGGCTCCCATGGGAATTGAAGTAGAACCTGAGGGTCAGAGGGTGGAAGCAGCTTGTCTGAGGTCCCACTGTCAGTTATTGGCAGAGCCAGAATTTGAATTCTGAGGTTTGGACTCCCATTGTGGCTGGCGCATTTTGTCCTACCCCAAGCCTACTGAACTCTCTGTTCCACCCCCTTCCTAAGCCCTTGGTAGCACTTCATATCCTTTTTGTACTTTTATAAGGACCAAGATGGCGGAGTAGAAAGCCTCACATTTGCTAGTTCCGAACCCACAGCCCATGGATTCCCTCTAAAAAGAACTCCTGACAAATTCTGGAACAGTGGAAGCCACGCAGAAACACAGTGAAGGAGATTTCCGTTGCAGAGAGCCCTGAAAAACCGACCGCAAAGGGACGGGAGCGGAGCCCTGCCAAGCCCTCCCCTCCCCCGCCCTGGCCGCGGAGCTCTGCCTGGCCACGCGGCACTGAGAGGAGCGAGCAGAGCCCAGCAGGCGTCAGGGACCTGAATTGCCGGGTGGCCGCGAAGGTCCCTCCACCCACAGACACACAGGTCAGTGAGAGAGACGGGCTGAGAGGGGAGCGGGGGATCTCCGGGACTCGGACCCCCTCGGGAGGAGGCGACCGTGGCAGAGGCGGAGGCAGCTCCGCCGGAGATTCCCGGGGTGGGCAGGGGATCTGCGGCATCTCCATTGCAAGAGATCTCTGCATAAACCCCCTGAGGGAACTGAGCCTGAGAGGCGGCCCTGCCCCCACCTGAGAACCAGCAGATAAGCTCCCATTGAAGAGCAGTCAGGCCTGCTGCTAAAAGCCCTGAGGCTGGGGAGCAGCATTTGAATCTCAGACCCCAAGCACTCCTGGGCAGATCTAGGCCAGGGGGTGGAGAGGA
>JAQQSK010006114.1:0-14588 GCA_028658325.1 Potorous gilbertii
AGGGGGGAGGGGACAAATGGGGAGAAAATTTTGGAACCCAAAGTCTTGTGAAAATGAATGTAAAAAGTTAAGTAAATAAATTTATTTAAAAAAAAAAGGTCCACGGGCTTTACCAAACTGTCAAAGGAACCCTACTTACTAAAAATGGCTAAGCCCCTTTTCCACCCACATTTTATAGAGGGAGAAGATAAAGCCTAGAGTAGAGAAGTGGTTTACCCAATGTGACACAGCTGGTAAGCAGATAAAAACATGAAAATGCTTGAGACAGTGCATGATTTGTCTTTTCTCTATCTTCATCTGTGCCTTTATTTTGATGTCTCACATGCTTATTTTCTGCCTAATGAAATCATTATATTGTTGAGAATTTTTCAAATATTCCTTAATCCTCACTCTCTAATCTTTGCTTGTTACCGTTTTGCTCTTTTCCCCCATTATACTTAGCCTATTTCTACTTGCTATGAAGAATGAAGGAGCTCCCTTACATAATTTCTTTATGGAGGATTTCTTCTTATGAGAAAAGTCAAAGTGAAAGAGACCTTGTTTTACCATTGATGAAACTTTCTTACAAAGACATAAATTCACTATACGCTGGGTTCTCATTGACCTACTAATACCATAGCAACGACTATTAGTTGATGCATAGATAGTCACTATAACTTTTGGAGAAATTCATATACATGTACACACACACACACACATACTATAAAAGAGAAGAGATACACAAAATCTTCCTCAAAGAAGATTAAGGTATAAGGTGATTGGTTAAGCTTGGAGAGATGGTTCTTTTCATTCTCGCATTTCTAATTCAGGGAACCTCCCCACCGAGATGGCAACAATAGTGTAGTTTTCCTACTTCTAGTGGAGGAGCAATTCAAGGGAGGGAATTCGAGAGCAAAGCCTTCATTATTGAAACTCTTTTTTTCCCCTCCTTTTCTTTCATCAGCAGCCTAAATTTATTTTCACTTTTAATGTTCCTAATACTTTTCTTGTGGAAAAAATAATTATTTTGTAGTTAGGCTTAATTACTCATCTTTGTGATCATATTTTGAACCTGTTAAAAAAAAATCTCTGTCTTTGATCCTACACATCTGCAACAATCTTTTCTTTTTTTAGATAGAACTTTTTCCCCCTTTCTTTTTGGATTTTTTTTCATAGAATTCTGTAATTGATTGTTTTTCTTCCTTAAGCTGAAAAACAGGTCTAAAAAGAGTATTCTATAACCATTGTTTATTGCTATCAGTACAAATCTCACCTTGATCATAATACATCCGTTGAGACATGTGCATAGGATCCAAAGGTCCTCTTCTTTGCCTTGGGCCTGGTAGATCTAAGGGACATAATAGGAAGGAATTCCCATCACTGAGGCATGGGGCTTAGGTCCTCAGTTCTTATTATTAGTGAAGGCAGAAAATTTTGCCCAAGGTGATGTTGTCAAGTGTTCTACACCTAGCCCTGGTTAGTTACTTATGAGCTAAAGAGAGATACTAATTGTCCAGGAGTGGCCCTATTACCCATTTAAGAATTTCAGCTTGTTTCTGATAAAAAAAAGAGAGGCTCCAAAAGTCATTACAGGAAACTTTGCACTGACATATGCCACTACCAGAGGCTGGTGGAAGATGTAATTAGGGGCCAGAATTCAGTGATACAAGCAGTGAAGTTTATAGGAAACAATAGAAAAGGAGAGAAAGAAGGAATGCCTAGAAAGTCTTGGGAGGATTCTGGAAATTAGGTAGATTCTATCAAATGACAGATCTGATCTTCGGTTATCGGTCAAGGATGGAAGACAACCATGATATCAAGGAACTGAGAGTGATTATTCCCCAGACTAGTGATTTAACCCAGGTTTTCATGGGATTCTTCAACAATGTTCCTCCCAAGTGTTAGCCTTTTGGGTATTATCTCTAAATGCGGAATAGGTGAAGAGTAACCACTCCATCTACCGACCTTGGACCATCTTAATAGTGATGGTCTTATACTAAGAGACAGAATAGGAGATACTCAGTTATTAGCATATACAACCAGTGGAGATCAAGGTGCTAAACTTCAGCAAGCCACTTAGTAAGTTTCTATAGAAAATTAAAACTGTGATTACTCAAGGTTACAAGATGAATCGTAGGTTAAAAATGGAATCTAAGGAACTTCAAAGGATCACACACTGAGAAATGATTATTTCCACTACACTCTGCTTCCATTTCATCTGTTCATCCCTCTGCAATCAACATTCTAAACCCAACAATTTCCTAAAACTTTTTTCTCAAAAAGTGACCAGTAAATTCTTTACTAAGTCTGGTTTTTCCCCCATACCTTCACTGATTTATATGCAACATTAAATTATATCATTACAACTTTTTCTAAACAATATCTCCCCCCTTGCTTCTGTGAAATTGCTCTCCTGGTTCTAATCACTCTCAATCTTTGTCCCTTGCTTATTTTCCATTTTTCTATTTCAGGGGGTGAAAAGTATTATACAAATGAATAACTATGTTTATGGGCATGTGCAGAGTGTATGATTTCACATCCTAAGGAGAAGAGACAGGTCCAGCAATGACACATGCCTAAGGTATGTCAATCCATCCAGGAACACCTGGCTCACATTCTATGGAAACCTATGACTATATCTTATATATACGTTCTAAATAATTTATGTATTTATCCGTGCTATTATTGATACTCAGTCATAGGATAAGACAAAAATAAACAAATGAGTCACTCAATAAGCTTGTATTAAGTATTTACTATGTCTTAGTCATTTAGGATAAGAAATTATAAAAGAAAAAATTATCCCTGATATTGGAGTTTATAATTTATCAGGGAGAGAAAGATATACATTTATAGCATATGAAAAATAAATACAAAGTAACTTTATATTATCCATAAATATAATAGATACTTATGCATAAGAATATACATGAAAACTTTTAAGGAAAAAGTGAAAAGAATTGTAAAATAGAAGTAATATTTATTTATAGTCCAATAAGCAGAGATAGATAGAGATACAAATAGTGATAAATATGTATTTATAAAAGTATACACCTGTAAAAGAGATTTCAAGAAAAGACAAAGCTGTTTGGATAAGATAGCATATACACACATATAAATTCATAATGTGACATTTTTATGCCTGTTAAATGTTTAATAGTACATATATAAATATATATCAACACATATATTTTGCAAGCCTGAATTTTGTAAGTTGCTGGTTTCCTATCCTGTTGAGATATATTGATATAGATTAACAGACATCTGCTAGGTGCATATGCAGTGAAGGATCCCCATGTGTACCTTAGCTGAAGGCCCAATACTTAGCATAGTTTCTGGCACATTATAGTCATTTCATAAAGGTTGATTGGTGTATATAATAAATGATAAACTTCCCATACCAGCCCTGGATGATCAGGTCTCCTTTGTCACGCCCCAACCCCTCTGTTCTCTCTTTTGTTCCTTCAACCAGTTTTCATGCCCAAACTCTTTAAGGTGTAAAACTGGAAGCAGAGATCAAAGATAGTACCTTGTCTTCTCAAAAATTAAAGAAAGAGAAAGTTCAAAGTGGTTATCAAAATGTGGAGAATCAGATATGGAATCCATAAAGTGAGTCCACCTAAAAGTAAGAGAGTACAAAGCTTGCACTTTTGTGCCCTACAGGGGGATCCTTTCAACTGTGCAATAATATGGATGAGAGGGGCACTAGAAACATGGCCCTGAGGAAAAGGACATGAATACATATCAGGGGGTCAAAGGAAGTAACTTTTGTCATAGAGAGAAGATTATAAATTTGAGTATGTATCCATTAGGTATTATTGGATAAATGTGGATTCATAGATATGTAGGTAAATGCCATGCTTCATTTCCATAAAAATGGGAAACATCAACTTTTCTCTGTATAAACTAACAAAGGTAGAAGGAACTATTCATTCCACTGCTTGGCAAAAGCTGAGTATATCAACAACTAACTTTTGTGCAGAAAGTCTTTTGCTAGCCAGTTACATAAATCTTGTAAGTCACTGGTCCTCAAGCCCTAACGTAAGCCATTTTCTTGCTTTATAGCTTCCTTAATTTCATTTAATAACTCATCAGGGATTTATTAAGTGCCTGTTAAGTTCCAGACATCATGCTAATTATAGGGGATACAAAGACATATAGATAGGTACACACATAAGATAGGCATGCATATATAATGCACACGGATACATATATGAATTGTGTGTATGTGTGTACATATATACACATACAAGCGCATATAAGTACATGGATGTATGATATATACAAAATGAATACAAGATTATTTGGAGGTCACTATTGCATAGGGGCTGATAAAAAACCTTTACATAGAAAGAGGCACTGAAGTGGAGACCTGGAGGGCATCAATGATTCTTAAAGGTGAAGAAGAGGAAAGAATGCACTCTAGGAGTAGAGGACAACCAGTGAAAAGGTAAGAGATGGGAGATGGTACAGCCAGTGTCCATAGGTTCTGAATAAATTGTGCTATTTCTTCTAAACCTAAGGCTGTGAACTTAAAATTGTATTTATTTTGATAAATACGTTTAAATAAACCTCTCTAATCTCATATTTTATTTTATTCATTTAATGACATTATTTTGAGAAGTGGTCTGACTTTTGGCACCAGAATATTTTTTAAAAATGGATCTACGAAACAAACAAACAAAATAGGTTAAGAATACCTTATGTTTATGATTCCTGAATTAGCATATCGTTACCCAGTGACTAACCTGAGTTCCATTCTGATGATTCCAGCTACTTGATGGCTAGAATTATATCTCATCATTCCATCAAAATCAATATATTCCAACTCTGGTCTTCATACTAACTTTTACAATTCCTTCAACTCTCCTATTTCACCCTCTTTTTTTAAGATTTTATTTAACCTTCGTTTTTACATTGGCTAGATTCCCTCTGTAGTTTTTCCATTCTCCCTCTTTGAGAGTCAGATTTATAACAAAAATTTTAAAGAAATAAAAAAAGAAAAAAAGCTTAAAAGGATGGGAACCAGTCAACATATCAAATATTTGTATATTTTATGCAGTTTTCTACACTTGTGGAATGCTATTTTAAAAAAGGAGCCTAGGGAAATGTCTGCTCTCGTTTCTTCCTTGACATGAAGCATGCTTTTTTTTATAGAAATAGCTTTGTTTTGTGATCATTGACCTTTCCATTTAAATTGCAGCCAATGTGTTTATTGTTTTCCTGACTCTGCTTACTTCACTTACATCAGTTCGTGCAAGTCTTCCATGTTTCACTATATTAATGATCTTCATCATTTGTTAGAGCACAGTAATATTCAATTATATTCATGTACTATAATCAGTTTAGTCTCTTCTTCCCTCAATTTATAGGCATCTCTTTTATTTACAGATTTTTATTACCATGAAAAGTGCTGCTATCAATATTTTGTTTTACATGGAGACTTCCATTTGGGATATATGGCTTGCAATGGAATCTCTTGGTCAAATGTTTGAGTATTTTAGCTATTCATTTGTATAATAGCAAACTGCTTCCCAGAATCAACTTGTTGTTCTACCAAGAATATGGTAGTGTGCCTACATTTGATCTACAACCTTGTTTCTGATCCTAGCTTTGCCACTAATTACTGATGACTCAACAAGACTCTTCACCTTGACCTTGACCTTTACTTTTCTGAGCCTTAATTTGTAAAATAATGTTGTATAATCTCACCGCCACTTAATTCCTCGTAATTTTGTTTTGAAGCACTTGAGGTGATTTTTTTTAACTATAAAATATCAGTGCTGTACTGAAGACCAGATGAGAGGTAACGACGTAAAATGGTGATAATGATGAAATTGATGATGACGATGTCTCTTCATCTCAGACTAAACAAAATGCTACTTCATTCATATAATATTAATATGATATGATTTCAGATTCTTTCAATATCCTTTTTCTCCTTCCCCTTAACCCTGTCTAGCTTATTCACATATTTTCAAATGTGTGTTCTATAGACTTGGTCTGGCTAAGGCAGAATACAGTGTTATCATCAACTTCCTAAGCGTCATGCCACTCCTTATTCAGCCTAAGATTGTTGGTTAGTTGTTAGACTTCATTCTCAAAGAGGACTTGATGAATTCAAGTTACAGTCAAGTTAGAGTGTCCTCAACTATGGCTGATTGAAGCAATATGAGCTTAGAAGGCTCTAACACTGGCGGGGCATAAATAGCTCTTATGAACATTTGGGGTGGATGCTCTGTGCTTCTCACAGTGCCTTCTTTGATGTGAGCAGGCCATTATGGGTTGTATAGTGCCAGCATCTCCTATATCATGCAAACAATTCCTAAGTTCTTCAGAGAGACCTTAGGAATATCTTTGTATTGCTTCTTCTGGCCATCATGTAAATGCCTTCCTTCTGTAAGTTCTTTATAAAATGGTCTTTTAGGCAAGAATATGTTTAACATTCAAATGATGTAGCCAACTCATTTTACTTGCCCTCTCTGCAGTAGTTTGAATGTTTGACAGTTTAGCTCAAGAAAGGACCTCACTGTCCGGTACTTTATCTTGCCAAGTATTCTTCTGAATCTCCTTGAGACAATTCAAATGGAAGTGATTCAGTTTCCTGGCTTGGCGCTGGTATACTGTCCAGGTTGCCCGGGTATATAGAAATGAGGTCAGCACAACAGCTCTCTATTCCTTCAGTTTGGAAGGCATTCTAATATGTCTTCTCTTCTACATTTTCCTTCACAGCCTCACAAACACTTGAGCTAGCTCTGGCAATACATGCGTCAACCTTATTATCAATGTATACATCCCTGGAAAGTATACTGCCATGGTAAATGAACTTTCTAATAACACTCAAAACTTCTGCATTTGCTATAATCAATAGTTCCAATAGAACCAATGGTGTGGTAGTAGCTGATGGAGAATCTGTGTTTTCTTGGTGTTTTTAGGCCAAAATTAGCATAAGCAGCAGAGAAGCAACCCATACTTTGCTACATCTCAGCTTCAGAGGCAGCGCTGAGTGCACAATCATCTGCAAACAAAAAATTCATGTACCATCTCCCCCTCTATTTTGGTTTTGGCTTGTAGCCTTTTCAAATTAAATAATTTACCATTATTATAGTAGCTAACCTGGATGCTGTATTCATCTTCATTGAAGACATTTGACAACATTGTAGAAAATATTATGCTAAAAAGAATGGGAGCAAGCACACAACCTTGTTTCACATCATTGGTGACTGGGCCAGTGCAAGGCATTATCCATTTTATAGAAACTGGGTAAGATTCAATCATTAAATTGACATTCAATATTGATAAATTCTCTGGGCATCCAAATTTTGAAATAATTTAAGCCCTTGTGACTGACAGTATTTAAAGGCCTTGGTCAAGTCTACAAAAGTTATGTAGAGACCTCTCTTCTCCTGGTATTTCTCCTTGAATTGTCAGACAGGAAGCACCATATTGACCATTCCTTAGCCATTCCTAAAGTCACGTTGGATTTCAAATATATGACTGTTTTCCAGGTGAAAGGTCAGTCTATTAAGGAGGACTCTGGCAAAAATCTTACCAGCAATGATTGAGAGATTATCAATGTGGCATCTCTGAACTCCTGGAGTATAACTTTCTCTTGCCATACAATCCAGATATTTTAGTCAACTTTTGTATGAGTAATGAACTCCTCACCTCATAAAACTCAGCTAGAATGGATTTAACCCCAAGTGTTTTGTCTCAGAAAAGGAGCCTAATGGCATGCATTAAAAACATCTTCCTCAGTTGGAAATTTGGCTAGAGAGGGACTGACTTTAACCTGAGGTAAATGGTCAATGGCTTTAGCAATGATTGATGATGATGTGTTGAGAATACCATGTTCAGTTCATCTCTCCAGGATCATTTCTTATCACTAATCAATGTGTCTCCATCAGCACTGAGTACCTGAGATGCACCATAGCTCTTTGGCCCACAAATATCTTCATTGCAATATGATTATTGCAATCAGCATAAAAGTGAATGTTATCTGTCTTCTTATTGAGTGAAGAATCCTACATCTCTCTAAGCTTCACTTGTACTTTACTTTTGATGGAGTTACATGCTGCCTTCGTAGAGATGGATGAACTATTCTGTTGGTAAAACTGTGGAGTTTTCAGTTTTTATTTAGCAGCTTCTGCATTTCTGCATCATTTTCATCAAACCAATCTTGATGTTTCTGGGTGTTCTGGCTCAGATAAGTAAGTATGGTGTTGTACATGAAATCTCTGAAAGCTTCCCACTCCTTATCTGCTCCACTCTTGCCAATTGTGTATTGCCTCAGCTTTCCCCTCAAGTTAGCACAAACTGTTCCCTCCACAGAGAAGTGCTCTAATTCATTGACATCAATTCTTCTAGCAGTCATTTTGTCTTGGAGCCTTCACTTTTGTTGAGTATGAATATTTACCTTGGAGAGGATGTCTACAACTGGTCCAGCACTCTGCACTACACATTGTCTTCATCATTCTCATACCCTGCCTTTGTTCTTTTAAATGACAGAATATTAAATGGCAATATTTTCTTCAAGTTTGTATCTTCGAAGTTTTATTATGTTAGGTAAATTGAAGACAGTGTTGATGATGAGCTCATGAAATGCACAAGTCTTCAGGAGTAAATGACCAATGCTGCTGCTGTTTTCCACTCCATTCCTCCCAAGGATGCCCTGTCATGTACTCTGTGCCTGCTATTGCATTAAAGTCATTCAGAGTGATAAGCTTTTTCTCTTCTAGCACACTGATGATGAGGGCCTCCAGGTTATCACAGAATTTATATTTGACCCCATCATAGTTCATCATGGTAGGAATATAAACACTGATGATGGTGGCATGGCACTTTCATGAAAATGTCAATCATATTGTCATGAGTCTATTGTTAACTTCTTTTGGGAAGCATGCAAACTTATTCAGCAAATTAATTTTGATTGCAAAATCTACACCAGCTTTATGACACTCCCATTCACTGTGACTGCTCCAGAAAAAAAAACAAACAAACATGTATCCAGCCCTGACTTCGCTAAACTGGCCTTCACTTGCCAGTCTTGTTTTACTCAGGGCTGCTTTCAGATGCAATACCTTCTGAATTCTCTTGTAACAAGAGCTGTTTATCTTTCAGGTCTACTGAATTTTATGTTGTCTCTAAGTGTGCACGCATTCCATACACCAATGATAAGTTGAGTCATCTTTGCAGAAGTCTTTGTGTCTGTTTCAACCACAGAATGGGATCCTCATTTGCTTCAGAAAATAGACCAGGGTTGGATAAAGTAGAAAAATTTTAGGGCACGTTTTCCAGCCCTTTCCTCACACTAAAAGGTGAGCAGTATAATCCTTAAAAGTTGTTCAGACACCTCGGGGGCTATCAAATCCCACTGTCACTTCCATTGATAAGACAGTCCTATGACCTGTACTAACTGTGTGTAGGGTTCTGATTATAGCTTCCAGTGTATCCACACCTGTTTCTTCATGGCTTACCTATCACCACAGGACTTTCAGATAGGAAAAAATGGCAAAATGGTATGGGTATTGTCTTTTGATTCATGTACAGGTCAGATTTAAGTGAGGTAGAGCTGCATGAAGTTGTCACTATCTCTCTCTCTTCTAGAGTTAACAAAGTCCAATGACAGGACACAGTCAAGATCACTGGTGATGGCTGTGGATGCAGGGGACCACCTTGGTATCTTCAATGTCTTACGAAACACTAAGTGTTCCCCTGCTTCAACCATCTTCATGTCCATTGGAACAAATTGTTCTCATATACCCCTTCCACCAGGGGAAGTCTTCAAATGATTGGAGAAGACACTCCCCTTATTCACTGGTAGATTTGAGACCATGTGGATACTCTAAATCTAGGTTAGCCCATCTATTGAAATGGTGTGCCAGGGTATGAAAGCTACACGTTGCTGCTTCTTGGAGCCTTAGGTGAGAGTTGGGTAGATCAGGTAGACAGGAAAGCAACCTTAACTCAGCTGCCCTCACACAGGAGGTAGTAGTCTTCTCTAGATACACTCTACACTCCACCTAAGCTTTTTCTAACTTCTTTAAAAGCCACTATATTGCACTGTTGAATGATTTTAAAATAGCAATCCATTAGTCACTCTTCCAGATTTTCTTTAGACAAATGATTGCTTATCCATACTTCCCTCATCTCTTGTACTACTGCACATTATTATACTATACTGGTCCTTCTGTTCTAACCCATTGGCATCTATGGATCCAGCACATGACATTCAATATGTGACTTGCCGCTCCTAATTTGATATCTTCTGTAATTTCATAAGCATGCAATCTATATTTTTTATCCAAATCATTGAAAAAATCCTAAACAGAGCAAAGTCAAGGATGCATGACTCTGACTTTTCATTAGAAACTTACCTCCAATAAGAACTTCCCAGAATACCTTAGAAAACAAAATAAAAGAAGGTATAACATAGAATGTTAAAACTGGAAGATTATTACATTGCATATTACAACCCATCCAAATTTTGTAGATATTTTTGAACTCTCAGTTTTATAACTCGTTGGTCAACTTTTTAGTAATTTGCTTCTTAACCAACTTTGTAATCTAATGACAGGCTATCTTTTGATAGACTTATACCCTAATACTTTCCAGATTTATAGGGCTTATCAGAATACAGCTTTCCAAAATGCAGGGTTGTATCCATGCCCAGGTAAGGCACAAAGATAAGATATTACTAAGAAACAGACTATAAGAAGCAATTTAAACATCAATTCATCTACCTCCCCTTTTTTAATAATGGAAAGATTAATTCACTGGGTAGAGAGGAAATTGCTGATAGAACTAACTCTCCAACCCAGATAGTCTGTCTCCTAATCCAATATATTTTGCAGAATATTGTGCAGTATCTCATGATATTTATATAAATCACCTGTTTCCATGAGGGAGTTTCATTTGAGCAGATGCCCATTTTCTAATATTACAGGAATTGTCCACACAATGATAGGTTCTGAGTAGAGTTAATTATTCTATCAAGCTTAAGATCCAGAATAATAGCCCACTGCCTTCTGCTGGATGGCATGTTGCTCCCACATGTTTTCCCATTGTATTGCTTTTGTTTCTCTGCCTTAATCTAATCTCCCTACTTATCACCCTTAGGTCTGTCTTAACATTGTTGCTTGCCAATTATCTCATTTCCATTGAACTTCTCGTTTGGTTTTAGATGACTATTGGTTTATGTGTTTCTAGATTAATCTCAGTGTCACACCATCTGCAAATTTGATTAATACACTGTTTACTCAGATCATCCCTATCATTAATAAGAATAGAAAAGAAAACAAACCAGCTTACACCAATCATGTGGTGCCCCAATAGATATCTACCCTCTGCTCCTGACACAGCTATTCATCATGGCCCTTGGTTTATAGCCCTGTAGCCAGTTCTCTGTCTCTTTGACAGCATTCATATCTGAATCAACTTGAATTAATCTTAGGAGCAAGTTGTGGTGAAGCTCATACATTAGATGCTTAACTCTAGATGCATCGCTTTTATTTTATTGCCCATAATATAATAAAATGGAAATGTTTGATCATCTTAAAATCCTGTCTTTGGGGATTTATCTCTTCCTTCATCACCCACCACCTGTTTCAGAAGTTGTATTTGCATTTTTTTTACATTTCAGTGCATGTATATAAGAATAAGTATTTTAACTATCATACACAAGTGATTATTCAGAGATTAATTAATCAGTGGATATGTTTTCTTTTTATTTCTAGAACATATTGTTTCATCTCCTTATTTTCCTTTTATTGTTCTTTTATTTTTACATATCTTTCTCCTCTTTATCTACTTCTATGCCCCATAACACAGAGCTATTCCTTAAAAAAAAAGAGAAACAGGAGTGAAAATTTAAAAAAAAGAACACTTTTCAGCAAAATTTTTAAAAATTCACCAAGTTTTGACAAAAAAAATCATGTCTAAAACTTATAATACGCTATATTTCCAGTGAGGTGGTAATAAATTTGTTCACCTTGTCTTTGAGTGGAAGTTTGGTCATAGCAAATAATTTTCATTCGTTGTACTAGTTTGTTTCATTTGTATTGTGCTCATTGTTTAAATTGTTTTCCTCATTCTACTTGCTTTAATTTGCTTCGCTTTATAAGTCTTCCTGTGATTCTCTGTATCTTCATATTAATGATTTCTTTCTATGCGATAATATTCTATTATATTCTTGTACCATAATCCATTGAACTATTGTCTAAGTAACCTTTCCCCAGTCATCCTTAATATCAGTGCTTTTCCTCAATGACTACTTCCAGTTTATCACGTATATTTTTTTATAAGTAACTCTTTTGGTTCTTGAGAGCCAAGACTATTTGTTGCTGTTTGTTGGAGTCCTAGCACTTAATACAGCACTGGTACATATTAGGGCACTTAAAAAATGCTAGCGGACTGATCTTGAAAAACAATGCCACTATAAATACTTTGATGAATATGTTAACTATCTTTTACTAATGTAAACAAGATGCATTACAATTTTAATCATTTAGCATGAAGCCAAATGACTTTCCAGAATTAGTGGAGCAGCTTCATTGTCCACAAAACACTATTTCTGTCTTTAATCAGAGGTGGCACAGTGGATTGAGCACTAAAAATGGAGTCAGGAAGATCGGAATCCAAACTAGCCTCAGATGTTTACTAGCTGTGTGACCTTGGGCAAGTGACTTAACTTCTGTTTGATTAAGGATAATTATAGCTATCTCACAGGGTCAAATGAGATTATATTTATACAGCACTTGGCACAGTACCTGATACATAATAAGTGTTATGTAAATTTCAAGTTATTTTGTTATTAATTATTATTACTCTAGTTCTGATTGTTTTCCTTCCTTTTTGAAGAGGACTGAAATGACATCACAATGAGTCAAGTTACAGTGTGTCTGGCTGTGGCTGATCAGACTAAGAGCTTGTAATGTTCTACCACCATGTTGGACAGAAAGAGTTCATGGGAACTCTTCATGGGAATAAATTCTCTAAAATTGTGCATCTCATATTTCTTTTGACCTACTTCACTTCCACTTGGTTCGTAGAGCACAGCACATTGTCTGATGAGGATATTCCATGCTGTACAGTCCTGAGCCAGTGTCTCCCATGTCAGACAATCAGTTCCAAAGTTCTGAAGGGAGACCTCGAGAGTGTTCTTCTATCACTTATTCTGACCACCATGTGAGCACTTGCTCTATGTGAGTTCTCCATAATATAGCCATTTTGGCAAATGTACATTTTGCATTCTAACAATGTGATTAGCCCATCAGAGTTGTGCCCTCTGAAGTAGATTTTAAATGCTTGACAGTTTAGTTTGGGAAATGATCTTAGTGTCTGGTATTTTATCCTGCCAGGTGATCTTCAGAATCTTCTGAAGACAATTCAAAAGGAAGCAATTCAGTTTTCTACTATAGTGGTGTTATACTGTCCCAGTTTCACAGAGATACAAAAAGTGCTTTTATGATGTTCTGAAGATTATTTATGGGCAAAAGACATATGATATGTCTCAACTAATAAGTGCTGATGGAACACTGATTAGCGATGAAGACATGATTTTGGAGAGATGGACTGAATGCTTCCATAACATTTTCAACAGACCATCATGAATCAATACTGAAGCCATTGACCAACTCAGATTATTTTTAATTATTAATAGTAGTAGTAGTATTACCATAATTATTTACTTTGAAAACCTTAATATGTAAGTGATAGCTATTATTATGTGGAATTACTTTAATTATCTGCATTTTACTATTACATTGCACATGGTTATTATGGAAAGGAATGGAATTCAACCTGGGGTGAGAAGATTTTCTCTAACAATGAATATTGGTACCTATTGGGCAAATTATCATCTTAGAAAATATTCTACAGAACTGAGATGATTATGTGTTTTCTTATGTTCATATTCATATAGTCAGTATGTGCAAGATGTGGAACTCGAACACATATCTTCCTATTTTGAAGCCAGTTCTCCACTACGTGATACTTTTTTTTCCAATTACATGCAAAAATAGTTTTCAACATTCATTTTTTTATAAGATTTTGAATTCCAATTATTTGTCCTTTCCTCTCTCCCATACTCCCTTCTCCCTTCCCAAGATGGCAAGAAATCTGATATGAGTTATACATGTGCAATTCCTATGATAATTTTTATAGAATTCTTTTGAGAATTGTTTCCCAATAACTTTTGACTGGTTATTCATTGACGAATGGATTTCAGTCTTTCAAATTTGACTTAATTCCCCTATATCATTTAAATATAGGATATTTGATTAGGATAAGTGTTTTTTAATCAATAGTTTTCTGTTTAATATTTGTTTAATCAAAAGCTTTTTAATTTTATACATCATAATTTTTTTCTGTCATATTGATTTGCCAAAATTTTAGGTAAGTTCTCTGTCTTTAGCTATAGGCATGAAAGAGCATCTTATATGGTTTTCTTCTATTTTTTAAATTACTTTTACCATAGGACTTTTAATATTCATACATCTGGGATGCTTTTAAGTTTATGCCGTCATAGTTACAACTTTTTCAAAATGATACTAAGATTACTGTATCAAAGATTCATGCAAATTCGTTTACTTTCCAGAGACAAAAAAAAA
>JAQQSK010006115.1:0-14588 GCA_028658325.1 Potorous gilbertii
TCACAGTATGTAAGGGAGCCCTTTTGAAGACAAGAGACACCAAAAAGCCAGAGAATTGGAAGGTAGAAACTAATAGCTGCTATGGATAGAAGGTGGAGAATCAAAAAATAAAAAAAAAACATAGCAAAAAGGCTGAGAGAAGGTACCATCAGCTGATGGAAATGAGCAACTGAGTGAAGAACCAGGGTAAAGATAGAAGCAGAACCCAGATGAAAAGAGCTGACTAGAGATAGACTCTGTAGCAGATGGGTATAACCGAGTTCTGATGATGAGAGCTGACTGGACTGAATCCTGAATTTGTTTGCAGGTATGATTGGGAAAAGTCTGCCTTAGTTTCTTATGCCATGTACAGAGTGAGAGTGAAAAAAGGGAAACCCTTCACAGGCTAGCTTGCATATTCCTTTGATGTCCTCTTTATCTTGAGAGAGGGAAACTCCTCAAAGTTCAAAAGTTGTCTCTGAATAGCTTTGCAGTCCTCTGGGTTAGGGGAACTTCTTTTCACTCAAAGAGTATAATTCTGCCTAAGCATTGAGCCAAGGGAGCAGGCCTGGGAAGGTCTGTAGATCCCAGACTTAAGGCTACTGTTTGCTTAAAGAAAACAAAAAGATTAACAATGCTTCAGGACCCTGAAGGTAGCTAATCTGAAGCTCTTTCTGAGGAAAGGAAAGAGATTCCAAAGAAGAATGGTTCTTCCAAGTGGATGATGTGTACTATTGACCATTCCCTAGATCAAGGACTTCAAATTCTTCAGTGCTAAGTTGTGATTTTATGGGTGACATTGTGATGACTGTTCAATATACCATAATACTATAGAGCCTCCTCAATGAGAGTTGCTCAAAAGAGATTAACTTAGCAATGCACACAGGAAAAATCAAATGGATGAATACCTATTGTTCAGCTATTCGTATGCATCTATATAATGAAATTCCATCTCTTTGAATGGGTTTTTCCCTATGCCCATAGTACTATCCCAACTTATCTCTGCCATCTGGAACTTCTAGGTCCTTTCAAGGCTCAGCTCATGTGCCACTTTCTATGAAAAGAGTCCCCTGATTCTCTTAGTTGTTAGCTTTCCTCCAGTTACTGTGCACTTAGTTTGTATCTGGTGACTTATTGGTAACCCTATTGCAAACCCTCCTCACTCTCTATCTCCAATAGAATATATGTTCTTTGAGGATAGAAATTGTCTCACTTTTGCCTTTGCATTCTTGGTACTTAGCTGAGTGCCTAGAACATAGTTGGTGCTTAATAAATGCTTGTTGAGCAGCCAACTATTAGTCCATCAGGACTGTTTCTAGGATGGCTTCTGTAAGTGGACAACGAACTGATCACAGGAGAGAATACCAAGAGTAGAATGGATTGCATTTGGGAAATTGGGCAGCCTTTTGGATGATCCCAAGCCTCTTTCCGAACACCAATATTCTCTAAGTTATGTCATATGATTTTATTTTACAAAATTTTTATGGATGTCTACTATTTCCTACCTCACCATAATATCCCATGTGTCTTTCCCTCTCCGAGTAAGCCATTTCATATGAAAAATAATTATATTTTGGAGAGGAAAAAAGGTCAATATTACAGTAGTACTTTGAAAAAGTTGAAAAATGTGCAATATATAACGCCTGTGGATCTTCTACTTCCATGAAGGGGTAGGTTATGGGTACCTTCTCATATTTCCACATTTGAGCCCCACTCAATCTTTATAATATTACTTTTACTTTTGTTTTTTTTTTTGGTGTGTAGCTATTATTTTCATTTAAATTGCTATAGTTACTGTGTGCATACATAGTACACACACACATACATACGTACATACATATATATATATATAATATTTGGCTTTGCTTACTTCACTATATATCAATTCATATAGATCTTTCCGTGCTTCTATGTCTTCATCACACATATCATATCATTATATCCCTTTATATTCATGTTATCACAATTTGTTTAGCCATCCCTCAACTGGTAGATATCTATTTTGTTTACAATTCTTAGTTATCACAAAAAAGTGCTACCAAAAATATTTTGGAATATGTGGAGATGTTTTTCTTATTAATGGCTTTCTTGGGGTATAAGCTCAGTAATAGAGTCTCTGGTCCAAAGAGTAAGAACATTTTATTTACTTTATTTGCATAATTCCAAATTGCTTTTCAAAATGATTTTTCCACAGGCTTCTCAAACTCCACAGGATTCTATGTCTCATTAAGAGTTGGATCATTTTCCTATGTTTTGCTGTATTTATTTATAATGCTTGAATTAATTGACTAGATCTGGAGGCCATATTTCCTGTTGTTACTGTTTTTTCCTGTTGATTTATCTATGTATGTTCAAGGACTTTGAATTTTCTTCTTCCTGAATCTTTAGGACTTTTTAGTCTTTTTCCTCCTTATTTACCTTATCACTCACTTCCTGACTCCCTCCCCTCCTTGTGCCTTGCACCTCAAAGCATCTTAGCCTCTTGACACATTGAGTGATTCATGTTTTGCCAGCCCAGGTCTCTGTTTCAAGTGACTTTTGGTGGGTAATCAGAGCTGGCCTCAACTGATTGTCATCCTCTTTCCCTCAGGCTTAGTGGACGGCTGCCCCCTCTGCACCCCTGCCTCAACACACAAATATGCCTAAGGTCCCATTCTGGTGATATCTCACTCCTTCTGTTTCTAAGTTCTTTGGGTCAGCACCAGCAGGTAAGAGTTTTGCTGCACTGGTTTTTCCAGGTTTTAGCACCTGTCAGGCTTTACTTTTGAAAGGCTAGATCCAGGTTGACTGTTGTAGCTCTAGCAGATTTCCACATCCACACAGCCTAGAGCTGAGATTTCCACAGCACTGAAAATAGGAAGGGGAGACTGGGATGTAGGAGTGGGTTTGGATGTGTTGTGGCCTTGGGTCTGTTAGTGCAGCCTCAGTGCCAATAGTTTGGGAGATGGGGAAAGGGTGCTGTGTGAGCTCAGGGACAGTGAGAGTCAATTCCTGGTTGTTTCCTTAAATTTTTTTTTTAGTTTTCTGCATGTCCTAGGCCATGGAGACAGCAAAAGTTGCTTTACCTTTAGTCTATAAATTCTGTTTTGGAAAAGTTTGAGAGGCCACAGAGATCAGAGAAAATGTCTAGTCTGCCATCTTGCTGCCCATGTGATCTGAAAGTGTTATCTGGTTTTGAATCACAGAACATCACAATTCAAAAAATAAAACTTTCAAGTGACCCAGTGGAACAAGATATATGGTAGACACAATGAGGCTTAAAAGAAATGGTCTAAACATATCACCAAGGAAGTTATGATCAGAAAAGGAGGTGGGCCTATCATAGGGCTAAAATGAGGAATCCCAGACAAATGAAGAAGGCTGCTAGCAATTAGGAATGGAGGAAAGCTATTCTTATTTATACAACATATTTATGTAGTACCTTAAGAGCTATAAAATGTTTTTCATAGATTTTGTGCCTCACAACAACCTTATGAGATAAATATTACAGTCAGTAAATCAAAGACCATTTTATGTGTGTCTTTTATGAATGAGGCACTATGTTAAGTGCTGGCAACACAAAACATGGTAAAAATACAAACCTTACTCTCAAGGAGATCACAATCTAATGCAAATAACTATGTATAAACAAGCCATTTATATAAATCAGAAGTAATCAACAAAGAGAAGGCACAATGTTAGGGAGGATCAGGAAAGGTTTTTTGTAAAAGATGGGAATTTAGCTGGGACTTAAAAGAAGCCAGAAGAGGAAGAGGAGAAGGGAGAGAATTTTAGGCATGGGAGATAGTGAAAATATCAAGAGATAAAGTGTCAAAGTATGACAAAGAGCAAGAAGACCACAGGCACTGGATTTCAGAGCACTGGGGTAGGGATGTGGGGAGTAAGGTGTAAGAAGATTGGAAAGGCTAGGGTAAGGAAAAACTTTGAACACCAAACAGCCCATTTTATATTTGATCATGGATGTGATAGAGGGCCTTTTGAGTTCAGTCAGACCTATGCTTTTGTGGTAAGATCATTTTGACCACAAGGATCATAATACCCCCAAAACACTAAATGGCCTAGAACAGATCATACCGAGCTATAGAGCACAACAAATCCATCAAGGGTGCTTCTCAGGTAAAGAGAACAAGGACCAAATTGTGCTTTGATCATTAGCAAAAAGGTTGCAATCATTTTTATAGCACAATGATCAATGATCCACTTAGCAGAATGAAAATCAAAACAAAACATTTAGCACAAACATTGTCCTTCTCATGAGAACACAGATGGGGCATGTGATAAACTCAAAGCTATCATGATAGCTCACCACAAGGAGGGGGAAGGAGGAAAGAAGGCAGCAGATGTTTGCAGATGAAGTGATTTAGAAGTACCTTAGAATTCTGCTATTGAATAAGAAAATAAATCTGAACCATGGTCACACAGCAGTATACATAGCATTATGGGCCTTTTTTTTTTGGTTTTCTCCATATGACTTTCCAGTGAATATCATATTCTCTTATTTTTCTTACTGAGTCTTTCTCTATAGACTGTTTCTTCCTGCTTATCCCACTGGATCATTAGAAATCAGAAGTTCCCCAGTTCTAGTCTCCTCATGGCCACTGGCCCTCAAGTTTCATATCTCTCCAACAGAAATACAAATCTTAATTGGTGGTTGAGTAACATTTCACCTCAATCTACTTTATCTAGCCAACCCTTGAAATTGCTTCATATACCACATCACCATCCTACAAAGCATCAGGTCTACATAGTATAGGTATTTTGTGAACTGTCCTGATCCTGCCCATATGCCTCTCTCACTATCCTTCCCTCCTTTTCACCTCTTAACCTGGGGACACTAATCAAATCAATATTTCCATTGCTATTGGAAGGGTAATGACATCATACTACTCTTTGGTTCCAATCACAATTCATGTCACTGCCAAGACCAAAACTTCTTACTCTAGGCACCAAAGTGTCCATCCTTATTTTAGAATGGAAACTTCTTAAGAGAAGAGGATTTTTCATGTTTATATCTCTACCTTGGGCAGTTAGATGGTACAATTAAAGTGCTGAGCCTGAAGTCAGAAAGACTTCTATTCATGAGTTCAAATCCAGCTTCAGACACTTACTAGCTGTGTGACCCTGGGCAGGACACTTAACCTTGTTTGCCTTAGGTTCCTCATCTGTAAAATGAGTTGGAAACAGAAATGGCAAATCACTTCAGTCTCTTTGCCAAGAAAAGCCTAAATGGAGTCATGAAGAGTCAGACATGACTGAAACAACTGAACATTTGTACCCTAGTGCCTAGCATGGTGTCTATCATACAATAATAAAACTTCAAGTACTAAACAAGCATTCAGTCTTCTAAATATTAACAAGGTGGGCATAGCCATACTCATTATAAGCCCAGAGGAAAATTCAGGTTCATTTTTACTTTTCCCATAAAAGGTATGTCATCATAAAGTAGTACTACGACTACTGGAGTCAGAACCACCTCTGACACTCAGTGAGAAATTGGGCAAGTCACTTAACATACCTGACCCTCAGTTTCTAAATCTGTAAAATTAGGAAGAGGGCTGGACTAGATGGAACTCCGGGATCCCCTCTAGCTCTGGTTCTATGTTCCCAAGCCTAGCAATGTGTCTCCCTTGAATTCTAGGTTCACAATAGCTGTTGACCTGTGACTTCCAGGAGGCTGTGAACACCAACTGTACCTGGCTCCAGGGCTCCGTCTTCCACTCTAGGCAGGGCTCCATGTTACAAATAGTGCTCAGTGGGGGCTTATCTTCAAGTAACTGACAGTGAAATGGCCTCAGGTTCCGGTGGTCATGGCTATTCACACATCGGGCTTCCCGGGTTTTGACACCCCCTCCACAATTTCGGGAGCACTGGAAGGGAACAAGAACAAAGAGAATGAGCGTTGGACAGTCAGGATTTTGCCCATTTGTTTCATGGACAGTCTCTTCTCAGATGACAATTGGTCCATGAGGCTAATAGAAAGCTTCTCCTCAACCATATTATGTACCTTTAGGAAGAGAGAATGACTTACTTTTTAAAAAAATGACTTTTGCACTTCTCAAAGGAACACAGAGAGTAGAGGAACACTCTTTATCTGCTATGTATATCCAGAAAATTTGTAAAATTTTGTGCTGTCAGTCCATCGTATAGGGTCAACCAGGAGACTGAAAATTAACTTGAAACAAAGTGAATGGGAATTTCCATAAATTTGAGTCTTTGATCTACTTTTGACTTTGTTACAAAATGGTTTTCACTGATCTGCCTGCCCCAATTCTTTTCAGCAGTGAGCAAGTACACATCAGTGGTCACTTCAAGTTCACCTGAATATTTTATCTGTGAAGTTTAGGTTTAGATTTTACTCAGTACTATGGGGTTAACAATTATAAATCATAAAATAATGTTCTTTTTCTTTTCTTCCTCAAGTCTTAAAAATAATTTAAAATAAATTATACTAAAGATAATTTTAAAAATCCTTATTTTTCTTTTATTTGTTTCATTAGAGTCCAAGCAACCATTTTTAGGAAGCATCTCTACCCTGGCTCATGAACACCTGTAATATATCAATTGGTCACTTTCCCTTTTATTTCCTCTAAGGACAGGAAGACAGATCACTGCCTCATCTTACCTCTAGCCATGAAGACTTTTTTTTTTTACTATCTCCTACGAATGATTTTTCTTTTCCAACCTCTTAGCCTTCCCAGGGGCTACTTCCCTACCTAAAAAAGACCCCATTCCTGCTCTGTACCAGAAAGAGACCTGGTGGGGTAGTGGATAGAGTGCTGGCACATGCTATATAAATTCTTACTACCTCCTCTCCCTATTATTACCAAAACACCTTATAATCTTACAGTGGTGAGGAAGTAAAAGAGGTCATCTTATCAATACAGTTCCTTTTACAACTAAAGGCAGGATTAATCTGCCCTTTGACCCTTCCTGGCTTTAATATTTAAAAGACCTTCTGCTAAACAACTACCCTTGTGGGTCCAGGGCTAACTACACCCAGAAAGTAATATAATACAGGACAGGGCAAATAGCCTTTGCCCTAGAATCAAAACTTGGTAATCCTTTGCCAGTGCTGGTCTTAACTAATTCTCGAGTGTGAAATCCATAGAATTTTAGAGCCAGAGAACTTTGGAAGTGATTTAGTACAATATCCTCACCTTATGGACATAAAAAAAAAATTGAGAATTCAGACATTGCTTAAGAACACTAGTAGGTGCCAGAATTAGGACTCAAACCCTGTTCTTATGACTGCAAGTTCAGTCTTCCTTCTATTCTATCCTGACTCTCCTAGACTTTGAATATTGTCCACTTGCTTTCCTAGGCCTCAGGTACCTGTTTAAACAGTCCTCCTTTGATTTGACCTCTAGTCTACCTAGCTGGGTCACATGTGGCCTTGTAGGTGCTCAGGCCCTTTGACTGAACCTAACTTCATGGAACATATCCCCTTAATAAAAGGATTTGTTCTGTAAAACTTGGACTTAGTGAAAAGGCTGCACTTGAGGATCTAAAATATAGCCTTGAGGCCACAGATTCCTCACCCTGACTAGACGTTCAGTATCTGCTAGATACCTCTTGGTGGCAGACCATATTTCTCTCAGTTCCCAAACGTCTTCAGTCACCCAATGGCAACTCAGAAAACATCCCTCCTACACTGAACAGTAGCTGTTAATTCATATCTTTCATGCCGCCTGTCAGTGATAATTGGGTCACTGCACTTTTTAATTAAGGAAGATGTATTTTTGCTAAGGGTATGCCCCTGGCTGCTACCATATTAGTGCTATTACCCCATTTGGGCTGTGTTCTCTTCTCTCTAAATGGATTAAAATGACGAAGAGATGATGTCTTGTCGAAGATATCTATGACTCCTAGGGCACCGACAGAGAAAGAGAAGTGGTGCTCTGTCCTTTTACCGAAGGATTTCTTCTTCTTCTTGTCACTGAATAGGTTCAGTGGAAAGGACACTGGATCTGGAGTCAGAAAAACTGAGTTCAAATTCTAGCTGTGCCACATATTACCTGGGTGGCCTTGGGCTGGTCACTTAACTTCTGTAAAATGGGGGAGACTAGGTTAGACTAGATGATCTCTAAGGTTTCTTCTACCTGTAAATCAAGGGTCCTAAGAAGTGCTACTGAAATATTTCACTTCCCCTCTCTCTTTGAGGTCCTGGAGGAATATTCCAGAAATATTCGAGCTTTCAAGTTTTGTTGTATAACTCAGAAAGACAGTGAGAAAATTGACAGGGGGACAGTAGGATGGTTCTCCCCTCCTGTAAATAAAATGTGTTTGTTTTTTCATGGGAAAAAAAGGGAAAGAATTATCAACCCTGGCTCAAAAAGTACTCTGTAAAATTTCCATTTCCCTGTAGTGCAATGAGCACATCTAGAAAAAAACAACTGCCAATTTAAAATTAACGCCAACAAGGAAATGTACTAATGACTTCCACACGAAGAAGTCATTTGTCTCTCACGCACGGACTTCGGGCAAGTAGGACAATGCTAAAAGCGAGATGTCTTCTTCATAAAAATTTTCATTTATAGAGTAAGGGGTCTTCTGGCTTTTTCTATTTGCTGCCACAGTCTCTTCTTAAATTTAATTTTAAAATTAGTATTTTTTCTAAAAGAGTATGTTTATTGACAAAGAGAAGTGAAACTTATTAATATACTAAAGACAATAATTGACTAAGATGCTCCCTTGTTATCTTATTCTATTACATTCTCAAAAGCCCCAAGATTGGGTTAGTGAGAGGGAAGTGATGACATATTAAATCATTCCACTCCTAACACTGTTTTGATTTTGCGTACTGAATGCCAATTGCCCAAGTTCATCTCCACAGTGCCCCGATAAGTGTCTTTGTTTTTTTAATATATGTACTTCCTAATGCAAGAGGACATGGATCAGACAGAGGGCAGGGACTGGACTGATGAAAATAGTGGACGATGTAACCATTGCTACTGACCAGGCCCAATAATTTTCCAGTTACTGCAGTGCAAGTTACTCAACTGATATAATTTCCAAACCAAATCAAGTTAGAATGACAAATGCCACTGGCTGGAGCCAGTGGTAAGACTGAAATGAAATCACAACTCTCTCTTCCTGGCGTTTTTATGATCTATGAAATCATTTCAATGTGTTCCCAGGTTAAATTCATTAACAGTGGGTAGCTCAATATCATGGTAATCATTTCCCCTGGCTTTGCATACCCTAGGCTTTTTCTGATTTGAAGATGCTCCCTTTGGATAAAAAAAAATGCCCAAGACATTAAATCTACCCCAACAGGCAGAAAAGATGCTCAGCTCATCACTATATTCCTGCCTCATTCTCACACAGGAACACTGGTCTCAAAGACTTTAAAAAATCACATTCTAAGAGAAGTTGAAGGAGGAGAACTGAATCTAGTAATTGTATCTTTTGGAAACATTCCATTGACAAAATGCTTTGGTGTTCAGGAGTTCCAGAAAAGTTTCCTCTTGGAGGTAGTGGGAGGGGGATAAATAATGCGTTTAGAGTAGGAGAACGGAGCTAGGGAAACAATTTACATAATGAAAACAATTTTATAGAAAAAAACAACTTTGAAAGACTTTAGAACTCTGATTAATATAATGACAATAAAATGATGATAAGCCATAGACTTAATGGGCTGGGGATGAATCATGCCACCCACCCCCTGCTAGAGAGGTGATCGATGGGTGTAAAATCCAGGAAAAGACTTGTATTTTTGGACATGGCCAGTGTAGGAATTTGTTTATTTGTTTTGCTGGGTTATGGAAGTTTATTGTGAGGGTGTGTGCATGTGTGTGCGTGCATGCGTGTGTGTGTGTGTGTGTGTGTGTGTGTGTGTGAGAGAGAGAGAGAGAGAGAGAGAGAGAGAGAGAGAGAGAGAGAGAGAGAGAGAGAGAGATTGCTCATGGTCCATGGGGGAAAAGAGTGAAGCAGTAGGAGAGAGAGGCATTTCCTTATTTCTCATCTTCCTATTCCTCACAACTCCCCACCAATGCTTCTGCCATTGGGAACAATTTATGAGAAAATGACTATGAAACAAACTATAAAACTGAGCACAAGCAGAAAGAGTTTTGTTAGTTCCCCAAGGACATCTCAGTGAAGCAAACACTGGAACTTGAGTCAAAGCTTGGTCAGGTGGGGCCCACTGGCAGGGCTGAGGTTTGACATTTTTCGTCTATCTAGGCACAGATAGCTTTCCTATATACAACCTGGGTCACAGTCAAAGACCAAACTAGGAAGAATAGAAGGACAGGGAAGGTGTTAATCCCAAGGAACAAATTAAGGAATTGCTGTAGTAGCTCAGATAACCATGGATTTTACTGGTTTCTCATGGGAGGAAAGGGAAAGAGGAGCTAGGAAGGGTAAGTAGCTACTCAGAGGAGCCCTTAAGACAGGGAATTCTGAATCTTCTTTTACACTGTGAATCTCTTTGGTGAATTTTGGTGAAGCTTATGGACATCTCAGAATAAGCACCCCTACTAAATGATATAGGGTTCATAAACAGGGATATTAGATATTCAGTCTACTAGCTTCCCTGCCTGAACTCCAAAAATCTTTGATATTCATTGAAGTTATTAGTTTCACTATTTGATGTATTTCACAAATTAGAAATTAACTTGAGTTAGCAAGCATATTCCTTTGAAATGTAAATATTCCCGTCAAATACAGGGAAAGGTCATTGTTTTTTAGTCATAATTTATTTAACCAGATTTCTTTGCTTGTAATATAGAATGGAAGGAATCAGAGGCCAACTGGTTCCCAAATGACCAAAACAAGAATTTCCCTCTATATAATTCTCTCTGCATCATTCCTGACCTATTCAGTCTTTGTTACAAGTTCTTCAGAGAGGGGTGAAACTCATACCTGCCTAGGCAGCCCATTTCATTTTTAGTTAGTCATAACTGTTAGGAAGCTTTCTTAAATCAAGCAAACATTTGTGCTTCTTTGAAACTTGTACCAACTGTCCTTAGCGCTTCCCTCTGGGGATGAATAAACATGATTCTGGTCTCCCTTCAGTGGTAATGACACTTCAGATCCCTGAAGACAGGTATTATGTTTAAGTTGGTCTTCTCTATGTTAAACAGCCCCAGTTCTTTATACTGATCCTTAAAAGGCATGAACTCAAGGCTTCTCACCATTCTAATTTATCCATCTGTCAACAAGCAAGGGCAACTAGGGTGGTTCAGTGGATAGAACACCAGGCCTGGATTTAGAAAGACCCAAGTCCAATTTGGCCTCACACATTTAGTAGCTATGAGACCCTAGACAAGTTATTTAATCCTGTTTCCCTCAGTATCCTCATCTTTAAAATAAACTGGAGAAGGATATAGCAAACCACTCCTGTACCTTTGCAAGAAATGCCAAATGGGCTGATGAAGAGTTGGACATGACTGAAATGACTAACTAATAACAGAAACAGGCAAGACACTACTTGCCTGGCATTGACACAATCTCCTTTATCCTTTCCATCTCTCGAATGTACTTCCTAAAGTGTAAAGACCCAATTAACTGCTCTCAGAGCTAGATAAATCCAAAATAAATGAGAAAAAAGTTAAGGAGATGGATAGAAGCAGTATTTGGGGTGGGGGAAGTTTGAATCTCTCCATGTATACATCAATAACAGAGAAAAAGAGCATATTAATGAATTGGGCATTCAACTAAAGAAAAAAACTAGAAAAAGAGCAAATTAAATGTCTTCAATTGAACACCAAAATGGAAACCCTGAAATAAAAGGGAAGATTAATAAAATTAAGAGTAAAAAAATCAAACAAATAAAGCTTAGGAAGTTTTATGAAAAAAAGATGTCATTGCTTAATTTGATTTTAAAAAAAGAAAATCAAATTACCAATATCAAAAATGAAAAGGGTGAAGGCACTACCAAAGAATATAAAATAAAGCAATTATTAGGAGTTATTTTATCCTATCACACACAAGTAAAACTTACAATCTAATTGAAATGGATGAATGTTCACAAAAATGTTAATTTCCTTGAACAGGAGAGGAAACAATAATTAAATAAGCATATCCTAAAAAAAGAAATGGAACAAATCATAAGTGAACTCTCAAAGAAAAAATTCTGATGACCAGGTGGATTTACAAGTGAATTCTAACCAAACATTTAAGGAATAATTAATTCTATATAAACTATTTGAGAAAATAGATAATTTATAAAACCAAATACCTTTGATGACACAAATAGAGTTTTGATACCTAAACCAGGGAGAGCAAAAACATAAAAGAAAACTATAGACCAGTTTCCCTAATGAATATTGATGTAAATTTTAAAATAATACACCGTCAAGAAGATTACAACAATAAATGACAAAGATCATACACTATGACCAAATGGGATTTATACCAAGAAAGCAGGGCTTGTTTCAACATTAGGAAAATTACTAGCATAATTGACCATATTGATAACAAAAAAAACCAAAAATCATATGATTCTCTCAAAAGATGCAGAAAAATTTTTGGTAAAAGACAATACCTATTCCTATTAAAAAGATTAGGAGTAGCCAGGTGGTCTAGTTGATACAGCACTGGCTCTCAAGTCAAAAGGACTGGTTTAAATCTAGCCTCAGACACTTATTAGCTGAGTAACCCTTGGCAAGTCACTTAATCCTGATTACCTCAAAAAAAAAAATACTAGAAAGCATAGGAATAAATGGAACCTTCTTTAAAATGATAAGTGGTACCTATCTAAAACCAAGAGCAAGCATTTTCTGCAATGGTGATAAATTCAACATGTTCTCAGTAAGATCAAGAATGAAGCAAGTATATCCCTTATCACCACTATTATTTAACATTGTATTAGGAAAGCTATATGTAGTAATGAGACAACAGAAAGAAATAGGCAATAAGAAAACAAAACTCTTCCTCTTTGCAAATGATATGGTATACTCAGAGAACTCTAGAGAATCAACTAAAAATCTAGTTGGAACAATAACCGCAGAACTGCAGGATATAAAACGAAGCTAAATAAATCATCAGCATTTCTACATATTACCAAAAAAAATCAGCAGAAAGAAATAGAAAAAGAAATTACAAAATACTTTTAATACAAATACAGATGGAAGCAATTGGAGAAATATTAATTGCTCGTGAGTAGACTGGGTCAATATGAAAAACCACCATTCTACCTAAATTAGTTTACTTATTTAATGTCATGGCAATCAAATTACCAAAGAATTATTTTATATTGCTAGAAAAAATAAGAAAATTCATCTGGAAGAATAAAAATAATCAAGAATATCAAGGGATCCGTGAAGAGAAATGCAAAAGTAGGTGGTCAAATAGTACCAGACTTTAAACTATATTATAAAATGGTAATCATGAAAAGAATCTGGTACTGGCGAAGAAAAAGAGTTATGGATCAGTGGAATAGATTAGATATACAATACACAATAGTAAATGGCCATACTATTCTTTGTTGTTGTTCAGGTGCTTTTTTGGTCATGTGCAAGTCTTCATGACTCCATTTGGGGTTTTCTTGGCAAAGATACTACTAGTGTGATTTGTCATTTCCTTCTGCAGCTCATTTTACTGATGAGAAACTGAGGCAAACAGGGTGAAATGACTTGCCATGGGTCATACATCTAGGAAGTGTCTGAAGCCAGATTTGAACTTAGGAAAAGAAGTTTTCCTGACTCTAGATCCAGCACTCCATCCACTGAGCTAATGTTTGATAAACTCAGAGATCCATGCCTTGGAGGCAAAAATTTACCATTTCACAAAAATTCCTTGGCAAATTGGAAAGCAGTTTGGCAGAAACTAAGCATAAACCAATAACTCATACCCTA
Source organism: Potorous gilbertii (assembly GCA_028658325.1). Classification (NCBI taxonomy): domain Eukaryota; kingdom Metazoa; phylum Chordata; class Mammalia; order Diprotodontia; family Potoroidae; genus Potorous; species Potorous gilbertii. The sequence continues at coordinate 13,779 of JAQQSK010006115.1, forward strand.
TACTAAAATAAAAGCAAATGAGTAAAAAATCTAGCATATAGAGTGATATAGGTAAACTAGAGGAGCACAGATAAATATACAAGTGAGATCTGTGGATAATGGAAGAGTTTTTAACTAAAAAACAGATAGAGAATATTACAGGAGGGTTAAAATGGATACTTTGATTACATGAAATTAAAACAGTGCTACACAAACAAAACCAATGCAGCCAAAATTAGAAGGAAATCAGGAGGCTGGGAGAAAATTTACAGCAAGTTTCTCTCATAAAGGTCTCATTTCTCAAGTAGATAACTGAGCCAAAATTATAAAAATAAGAGCTATATCCCAACTGATAAATGGTCAAAGGATATGAACAGAAAATTTTCAAAAGAAGAAATCAAAGCTATCAATAGTCCCAGTAAAAATGCTCTAAATTATAATTGCTTAGAGAAAACAACTCTGAGGTACCACTTCACACTTATCAGATTGCCTAACATGATGGAAAAAAAAATCATAAATGCTGAATGGGCCGTGAGAAAATAGGAAGACTAATGCACTCTTGGTGGAGTTCTGAACTGGTCCAACCATTCTGGGGAACAAACTGGAATTATGTCCAAAGCATATAGAACTGTGCATATCCCATAACCCAGCAATAACATCACTAGGTCTATATATCAAAGAGATCAAAGAAAAAGGAGAAAGATCTATATGTACAGAAACACTTATAGCAGCTCTTTTTGTGATAGCAAAGAATTGGAAACTCAGGGGATGCCATCAATTGGGGAATGACTGAACAAGTTATGATATAAGATTGCAATGGAATTCTACTGT
>JAQQSK010006116.1:0-14588 GCA_028658325.1 Potorous gilbertii
ACACACACACACACACACACACACACACACATACACACACACATACACACATGCATGCATGCACACACGCAGAGACAGAGAACACAGAGTAAATTGAATAGGATGGGATCATATCTTTAAAAAATGAAGTTAAGCAGTGAGAGAAATGTATTGGGAGGAGAGAGGGTGAAATGGAATGGGGCAAACTATCTCTCATAGAAGAGGCAGGTAGGAGACGTTTTAGTGGAGGGAAAAGGAAGGGAGCTGAGAGAAAAACATGAAGTTTACTCTCATCACATTCGACTAAAGGAAGGAATAAAATGCACACTCATTTTGCTATGAAATCCTATCTTACAATACAGGAAAGTGGGGGAGAAAGGGATAAGCAGGGTAGGGGTGATGATGAAAGGGAGAACAATGGGAGGCGGGAGCAAATTGAAATCAATGCTCTTGGGAAAGGAAGGATCAAAAGAGAGAATAGAAGTAATGAGGGGCAGGATAGGATGGAGGGAAATATAGTTAGTCTTACACAACCCGAGTATTATGGAAGTCATTTGCAAAACTACATATATATGGCCTATATTGAATTGCTTGCCTTCCCAAAGGGAATGGGTAGGGAGGGAGGCATGGGGAGAAGTTGGAACTCAAAGTTTTAGGAACAACTGTTGAATATTGTTCTTGCTGCTAGGAGTAAGAAATACAGGTAATGGGGAATAGAAAGTTATCTGGCCTTACAGGACAAAAGAGAAGATAGGGACAAGGGAAGGGAAGGGTGATAGAAGAGAGGGCAGATTGGTGATAGGGGTAACTAGAATACTGGGTGTATTGGTGTGGGGGGAGGGGACAAATGGGGAGAAAATTTGGAACCCAAAATTTTGTGAAAATGAGTGTAAAAAGTTAAATAAATAAATTTAACTAGATAAAAAAAATACTGCAGCAGTTTGCCATTTCCTTCTGCACCTCATTTGACAGATGAAGAAATAGGCACACATGGTTAAGAGACTTGCTCAGGATCACACAAGTAGTCAGTGTTTGAGGCTAGATTTGAATTCGGGAAGTCTTCCTATCTCTGACCCTGGCCCTGTGCCAATAGTAAGTATCCACTGTGACAATACTAAGCACTTAATAAATGTTTTCTGATTGATGGATCTTGTGTGTGTGTGTGTGTGTGTGTGTGTGTGTTCATTCTTTGTTTTCAAAGACCCTGGTATCATAGAAATGATGACTTGACTTGCACTTGACTTTGTTTTGAGTGAGGGTGGGCTGTGCAGGTCACCATCCTCACTTTCTCTTCCTGAGCCATCTGGGTCCAGTGACAAGATATTCATCAGGATGACTGGAGAAGGCCCAGGATGCAATGGGAGATCTTGGCCTTTTTAGACTAGACCTTTTCAGGTACTCACTTAGAAGGAGGTAAGGCCCTGTCAGTGAAGAGGCCTCTTTAAGAAGTAGATGCTAGTGACTTTGAACAGCCCTACTTCACTCAAAGTCATGTCATTATTTCGCTGATGTTATGGTCTTCTTCAATAACGAAGGACAAACACAATCTGTGATTGATGGATATATCAGTAAGAAATGGACTTTCCCCTAAAGGGCCACAAGAATGGTAAATTATCAGAAAGGATCAAAGAACCTTGAGACCTGAGGAAGAAATTGTATTCTTGTTACAAATATAAAGTACTATTCCTCTGTCACCTGAATAACAAAGGAATTAATCAATCAATTAATTGATAAGCATTTATCAAGGGCCTAATATGTACCAGACATTGTACGTTGGAGATATAGACCCAAAAGTTAAAATAATCCTACTCTCAAGGAGCTTAGATTCTACCAGGGGAGAAACAATGTACATGTATATCTAATGGTAGTTGGGGAGCTGGGTTTAGGAGGTATACTCTCTCTATGTCCCCTACCTTCATATGGACCACCCTACTTCCTCCCTTCAGGGAAGGATTGGATTTTATTCTTATTGCTGTTGCTATCTACACCAGAATAACACAATTCTCTCAGTTCTTAGAAAATATTTAATAAATATTTGTTAAGTAATGGAATGAATGAATAAATTAATTGATTATGACAAGGCAGCAAATTCAAAAGACTTATTCCCTTTTCAACAGTTGTTGGTCAGCAATATGGTTGATCATGTCACTTGGATAAGCATGGAATCATCAACTTCAATTTTTCTAGTAAAATGGTAGCTCCCTATGAAATTATATACTCTATTGCAAAGGAGTTGAGTCTAAAGTACCGTTGTGTTTTGCATATTTGAATAATTCACTAGCCTCTTTCCATGTTCAGTTTATAAAATAACAATTCAAAAAGTATTTTCTACAGCACTTTAAATATTTGTAAGGATTTCAAAAAAGAGTACTGGGGGATTTGTCTTACTATTTTTATATTAATATGCCTTTGCCTTCAGCGTGTCACCTTGTAAGCTAGTTTTTATTGTTTAGAGGATCTATTGGAGGGGGAATTGCATTGCCTTGACTGAACATAATCTAGAAAAATGATTCAATTTATCTGAGTATAACAAGTGCTATAACATTTTTAATATATATGTATTAAAAGCAACTCTTAGAGGAGTGTATAATCATACATGGAGCATTTAAATATTTCTTATCTTTTCCTAGTAAAATGTTATGGCACAGTAGTTAAGCAGCAGTAATAATAGCACTTACGTTCATTATACAGGGCACCTTGTTTCAAGTCCCATATGCATAATATAAAGGAATTGAGAACAAGGGACAGAGATGGAAGGCAATGCCTCCATTGGGTTCAACCTAGGAAGATTAGTTCCTTTACCTTCCCTCCTCTTTTGCATTTCTTTTTGTTAAATAGCATTTTTTTCCCAATTACATCATGAAACAATTTAAAATATTCATTTTTACAAGATTTTGAATTCCAAATTTTTATTTCTCCCTCCCTCCCCTACCTCTTTTCTGAAAATAGTAGAAAGTCTGATCATGTAAAAATATTTCCATATCCCTCACAGTTGTGAAAGAAGAAACAGGTCAAAAAGAAAAAAAAACATGAGAAAGAATTAAGTGAAAAAAAGTGCTTTGATCTGAATTCAGAGTTCATCAGTTCTTTATCTGGATATAGATAGATTTTCTTTCATGGATCCTTTGCACTCATCTTGGATGATTGTGTTTCTAAGAAGAGCTGAGTCTTTCATGGTTGATCATCATTCAATGTTGCCTATACTATGTACAATATTTTCCTGGTTCCACTCATTTCACTTCACATCAGTTCATAGAAGTTGTTCCAGGTTTTTCTGAAATCTACCTGTTCACCATTTCTTACTGCATAATAGTATTCCATTACATTCTTAAACCACAGCTTGTTCAGTCATTCCCCTATTGATGGACATCCTTTCAATTTCCAATATTTTGCCACCACAGAAAGGGCTGCTCTAAATAATTTTGCACATGTAAGTTCTTTCCTCTTTTTTTATGATTTCTTTTGGAAACAGATCTACTAAAAATATTGCTGGATCAAACAGTATGCACAGTCTGGTTGCCCTTTGGGCATAGTTCCAAATTGCTCTCCAGAGTGGTTAAATCAGTTCACAACTCAATCAACATGATCAATCAGCTGAATCAGTTGGTTGATTTAAATGCTTCATCTGTAATCTATTTTTACTTAAAAATATATATTTGCTATTTCCCCAGTCAAAAGATTATATATTATATAATATATATTATTATATATAATATACAAAATGACTTCCAAGTTCCCCAAGACACTCTGTTGTCTTCATAGGCCTACTCAACAACTTCAGTGTAATGGAAAGGTCTGTTTTGTCAGATCTAAGGAATTCACCAGAAGCACATGACACAGCCCCTCAAAGAGAATCCTTCCTTCCAAATCCCTCCAGTTGTGCATCCAGAGCCTCTGACCCCATTTAGGAGGAAGTTCTTTAGCTGTTGACAGTCGTGTTGCTTTTAAATTACTTGAGACTTACTAGGAGTGCCAACTCTAGATGTAAAAATGTACTTGTCTTGTAACCTTTATGCAAATCTCCTATCACCTCCCTATCACCACACAGCCAAACTGAAGATCACTATGTTATGAAGATATACCAAAAGTTGTAGCCCTGAATCTAAACTTTCCAGATGGGGGAGTCTCAGTCAACAGTCTGTGGTGTTGCTATCTAGTGAAATCATGTTTTTTCCCTGGTTGTAAAAAAAAAAGAGGAGGAAGGCAGGGCAGACTGCATTTGTTTGTTATACTGTGTTTTTTTTTCTTTTTATTGTAAATGAATTCCTCTGAGATTTTTGTTAATTTGTCATTATGAGGGGTAGCTAGGTAATACAGTGGATAGAGGGCCAGTCCTAGAGTCAGAAAAATTCCTCTTCCTGAGTTCAAATCTGGCCTTAGACACTAGTTAGCTGTGTGACTCGGGACAAGTTACTTAACCCATTTTACCTCAGTTTCCTCATCTGTAAAATGAACTGGAGAAGGAAATGACATACTCCAATATCTTTGCCAAGAAAACCCCAAATTGGGTCACAAAGAATCAGGCGTGACTGAAAACTCACTTAACAGCATCATCATCATTATGAGAATAATTAGAAGAAACATCTGGGGTTCATTATCTTTTTATTTTTTAACTGAATCTGGAAATTCATTGTATAAGCAACGGTGTCCAAGTCCTTCTGTCAGTTAAGACCTGGCTCTGCTCTGTAGCTCAAATGTCTTAGAGCATTTCAGTGGGATGGAGGGATGGCATGAGATTGAGAGGCTAAGTGACCGGTCCAGGATCACACAGCCAAGTTATACGTCAGGGTTAGGAATTAAACTCAGACCTCCTTAACTCTGAGGCCATCTATTTTTCTATCATTTCATACCGTCTCTTGTGATATAAATCCATAATTCTTATCTACAGAACAAATAAATACTACACTACTTCTCAGCTGTGTGACCTTAGACAAGATACTTCCCTGGTTTCCTTCAAGCCTCACCTAAAATCTGATCTTCTACAGCAAGCCTTTCCCAATTTTGCAATTCTAACATCTTTCCTCTGTTGTTAAATCCCAGTTATCTCACATCGTTTGTACATAGTTGTTTGCATGTTCTCTCCTTTACTAGATCATAAGCTTCTCAAGAACAGGGATTGTCTTTTGCCTATCTTTGTACCTTAAGCACTTAGCACAATGCTTGACACATGGTAGGCACTATGCAATTGCCGATTACCTTCTCTTCCCACTACATAAGGCATCCTAAAAGTCTTATTGAAATCTAAGCTATTCAAGCTTATGGAATAACCCTTGGTCAAGTGCTGGTTGGCCACAAAATCCTTTGAGATTCGCAGTTCTCAGTTGGAAAAGAGAAGAAAGTAATGGGAGAAAAGCCTCAGACAAGGAAGATACAGGTTTGGGGGGCAATGGCAATAGTTTGGGCCACTCTCGGGAAGGAGGGAAGAAGAAGGGAGAAGTGTTGCTGGGTTTTTTTTTTCAATAAAGTTATCATATTTGAAAATGTTTGGCAGGGTACAAAATGCCTCTCATATAATACTTGAGAATTAACAAGCATAAGGGAAGAACATTAGAGAAATGTGTTATTAAAGTCTAAGAACTAAAATCAAAGTAAATGCCCATCAGCCGGGAATTGGCTAACAAATGATACAGCTTTCAATTAAGAATATTTTACCCTCCAAAACGTAATATAAGCTTAGAATGAGAAAAAAAAATGGATCTTTAATGAAATAAAAGACTTTCAAACATTTCTGATTTTACAAAATCAGAACTGAATAAGAACTTTGTAATACAAACATAAGAATTCAGAGACATATATAGAAAGATAAATTTTTAAGTAATTGAGAGGGGCTATATAATGATGGAAAGACAACATTCTAATGAGGAAGAAGAAACAAGTTTCCTTTCACAACTATAATGTCTTTGAAGTGTTTTGGAGAAGTTAAATAAGAGAAACAGAGCTCCTCAGGGCAAATTCGGTTCTGTTTTATGGGTTAAAGAGCGGAAAGAAAAGGGAAGGTACACACTCACACAGAAATGATGAATAAAGGGCTAGACTGTGTTTTCAAGATTAGGATGCATTGAAAAGAAGAGGAAACATGCATGGAGGAGAAGAGAAGTGGGTTTCAGATAAAACTTACTTAAATAGAAAAAGTTGTATTGAAAACATACACACACAAATAATTTGGTGGAGAAACAAATCAAACTCAATAGGGAAAAATGTTGGGTTGGGAGATAAAGGTTAAGTAGAGAGAATTAATGATGAAAGGAACACCTTCAAGCAAAACAAATTTCATGATACCAAAAGGGGGAATAAAAGAATTAGAATCTAAGGTTGTACCTTAGATTGCCTCTTAGGTAATTTTGGAACGACTGAACTAATTGTCAGAAATGAACATAATTGAATGTTATTGTACTATACGAAATGAAGACAAAAAAGATAATTTCAGAGAATCATAGTAATTATGAATTGATTGAGAGTGATACCAAGAAAAGCAAAAGGAGGCTATTGAAACAATTTTTTAAATGCACAAAAGGAAATTAAGAAGGTAGCCCAGGTAAGCAGGAGAGTCTTCAAAGTAATCAGCAGAACTTATTATTATAATACATACCTACATATGTGTATATATATATATATATATATATATATGTGTGTGTATGCATATATATTTAAAGTAAGCAGTATAAAGTGGAGATTAGTGGCTTTACTAAGAATTTTATATATTTCAATATGTATGTGAAGTTTTTTGGTGTTTGAGTTCATAACAATTTTTTAAGAAGAAAAAAATCAAAGTTAAGAAAAAAATGATCCCTTTTTTATGATGTCAGTGGGAAAAAAGGATAATGGGGAATGTCAGTCTTTCCATGACCAGTTTTACCCCCTTTTACAAGAATTCTTTGGAGATAATTCTATGACAGAAGTCCACTCATTTTTTTCAGAGCTCATATTCCCAGAGCACACATGAGACAAGGTGGTCTTTCAACTTTCCTCAGTCTCATTTCACTTTTTAGCCTCTCACACTGATTTCCTGACCTCATTTGGTTCTAAAGGTTCACAGTGTCTTCTTCCTCCTGAGTGTTGCCTTTCTTCTATCTACGGAGATGTTTCCTTTCATCTCCCTTTCAGACACAACGTTTCTGTCCTCCAAGCAATGTTCTTTCTTATCCCCTCAGCCTACGCTGCTTGAAATGAAGAAAACATCTTATTGTTGACAAGGCTTCTGAGGGCACAACATCTTGAACAAATGGGGCTTGAGCAGGTCTGGCATTTTTGCCAACTCCCTCTGAGAGCAGACTAGGAACCCTGCTATTTGTTTTTTTGTCCACATCCATCATCCAGAAAGTAAAAATTCTTCAAGTTCTGCATCCATGTGTGAGTGTCTAAAATTCTCCCAAAGACTACTGACTTTAAGATGATTTGAAAAAGTAACTCTTTTATAAATAAATATTTATAAATAAATAACGATGCTTGGCTAGTCTTTGTAATTGAGTAATGATTAAATTATCTATTGATATAAGTTACCATCTAATATTTGGACTGAGGGTTCTAATAATAATACCTTCTCTAATTAACCTTAAAGCAGCAGGTCCCAGTGGAAAGAGCCAAAATGGGTCAGATAACTTGACTGAGGAGCTGACATGGCATCCCCAAGGCCAAATTTCCCTGGTATACTTTGACTATAAGATCAAAGGACCTGGAATTCAATTCTAGTTTCTGTTATTTGGTATCTATGGGATCTTGGGCGGGTCATTTAACTTCTCCAGACCTCAATTTCTTTCTTTACATTTTTTTCATTAATTCCCTTGATATTCTTGACCTTTTTGTTCTTCCAGATGAATTTTGTTATTATTTTTTCTAGCTCAATAAAATTATTTTTGTTAGTTTGATTGGTATGGCACTGAATAAATAAATGAGTTTAGGCAGAATTGTCATTTTTTTATATTGGCTTGGCCTATCCATGAGCAGTTGGCATTTTCCAATTATTTAGATCTGACTTTGTATGAAAAGTATTTTATATTTGTGTTCATATAGTCCTTGGATTTCTCTTGGCAGGTAAACTCTCAAATATTTTATATTGTTTACAGGTGATTTAAATGGAGTTTCTCTGTATGTGGGTTTATTTGATATCTTGCAACTTTGCTAAAGCTGTTAAGTTTTTCAAGCACAGTTTTAGTGGAGTCTCTAGGATTCTCTAAGAAAACCATCATAGCATATGCAAAGAGTGATAGCTTTATTTCCTCATTGTCTGTTCTAATTCCTTCAATTTCTTTTTCTTCTCTTATTGCTAATGCTAACATTTCTAGTACAAAATTAAACAATAGAGGTGCTAATGGGCATATTTGCTTCTCCCCTGATCTTATTAGGGAAGCTTCTAACTTATTACCCCCATTACATATAATGCTTGCTGATGGTTTTAGATAGATACTACTTATTTTAAGAAAAACTCCATTTATTCATATGCTCTCTAGTGTTTTTAATAGGAATGGGTGCTGAAATTTCTCAAAAGCTTTTTCTGCATCTATTGAGATAATCATATGATTTCTGCTGATTTTGTTATTTATATTGTCAACTATGCTAATAGTTTTCCTAATACTGAACCAGTCCTACATTCCTGGCATAAATCCCACCTGGTCATAATGTATTATCCTTATGAGAAGTTACTGTAGTCTCTTTGCTAATATTTTATTTAAAATTTTAACATCAATATTCATTAGGACAATTGGTCTATAATTTTCTTTCTCTTTTTTGGCTCTTTCTGGTTTAGATATCAGCATCCTATTTGTGTCATAAAAAAGCATTTGATAGGACTCCTTCTCTGCCTATTTTCCCAAATAGTTTATGTCATATTGGAATTAATTATTCTTTAAATGTTTGGTATGATTCACTTGTAAATCCATCTGGCCCTAAAGATTTTTTCTTAGGGAGTTCATTGATGGATTTTTCAATTTCTTTTTCTGAAGTGTTATTTAAGTATTTTATTTCCTCTTCTGTTAATCTGGACAATTTATATTTTTGTAAGTATTCATCCATTTCATTTAGATTATCTGTTTTATTGGTATAAAGTTGGGCAAAATAGATCCTAATTATTGTTTTAATTTCCTCTTCATTGGTGGTGAACTCAATTTTTGATACTGGTAGCTTGGTTTTTCTTCTATTTTTTATCAAATTAACCAAAGGTTTATCCTTTCATTGTTTTTTAAAATAAAATTAGCTCAGCTTTATTTATTAGTTCAATTGTTCTCTTAATTTCAATTCTCTTAATCTCCCCTTTGAGTTTCAGAACTTCTAATTTCTTATTGGGGATTTTTAATTTGTGTCTTTCCCATCCTTTTTTAGCTGCATGTCTAATTCTTTGATCTCCTATGCTCCCATTTTATTTATATAAGCAGTTATAGATAAAAATTTTCCCATAAGAACTGCTTTGGCTGCATTTCATAAGTTTTGGTATGTTGTCTCATTATTGTCCTTCTCTTTGATGAAATTATTGATTGTTTCTATGATTTGTTGTTTGACTCACTCATTCTTTACCATTAGATTAGTTTCTATTTAATTTTTAATCTATCTTTCTATGGCCCACTTTTACACATAATTTTTATTGCATCATGATCCAAAAAGGATGCATTTAATATTTCTGCCTTTCTGCACTGGATTGTGAAGTTTTATGCCCTAATACATGATTAATGTTTGTGTGGGTGCCATTACCACTGAGAAAAGGGTATATTCCTTTCCATCCCCATTCAATTTTCTCCAGAGGTCTACCATATCTAACTTTTCTAAAATTCTATTCACCTCCTTAACTTCTTTCTTATTTATTTTTTGGTTAGAATTATCTAGTTCTGAGAGGGAGAGGTTGAAGTCCCCTACTAGCATACATTAGTGCTCTATTTCTTCCTGTAACTCACTTGACTTCTACTCTAAGAATTTGGATGCTATATCTCTTGGTGCATATATGTCTAGTTTGGTATTACTTCATTGTCTACGGTACCTTTTAGCAAAAAGAAGTTTCCTTCCTTATCTCTTTTACTAGGTCTACTTTTACTTTTGTTTTGTCTGAGATCAGGACTGCTACCCATGTGTTTTTCTTACTTCAATCAAATCATAATATAGTCTACTCCAGTCGTTTACCTTTACAATATTTGTCTCTCTACTTCAAATGTGTTTCTTGAAAACAACCTATATTGTAGGATTATGTTTTTAATCCACTCTTCTTTCCATTTTATGGGAAAGTTGATTCATTTATATTTGGAATTATGATTTCTGTGTATTTCCCTCCCTCCTATTCCTGCCCCCTTTATACTTGTCTCTCTCTTTTCATCCTGTCACTCCTCACCAATGTTTTGCTTCTGAACAGTACTTCCTTCAATCTGCTCTCCCTTTTACAGTCCCTGTCCTTTTCCTCCCCCACTACTTCTGCCCTCCATTCTATCTTTCTCATTCCTTTTTTTTCTCCTTTCTCCTTCTCCTTCCCTACAGAGTAAGACAATTTTCTGTACTCAACTGAATGTGTATGTTATACTCTCTTTGAGCCAAATCTGAAGAGAGCAACAATGCTCAAACAATGCTCACTCCCCTCCCTTCTTTCCCTCTACTGTAATAAGTCTTTTGTGTCTCTTCATGTGATTAATTTACCCTATTTTAAATCTCCTTTCCTCTTCTCCCAATACAATCCTTTTTTTCCGCTCCTTAATTTTTTTTATATCATCACATTAAAATCAACTTATACCCACACCCTTTGTCTATGTATAGCCCTTCTAACTGCCCTAATAAAGATACAGTTCTCGAGAGTTATAAGTATAATCTTCCCATATATGGGTGTTAATGATTTAACTTTATTAAGTACCATGTTGTTGTTGTTTTCTCTTTCCTGTTTCCCTTTTTATACCTCTCTTAAGACTTATATTTTAAGGTCAAATTGTCTGTTCAGCTCTGGTCTTTTCATCTGGAATAATTGAAAGTTCCCTATTTCATTGAATAGCCATCATTTTCCCTGAGAGATTATGCTCAGTTTTCTGGGTAGTTCATTCTTGGTTGTAATCCAAGCTCCTTTGCTCTATGGAATATCATATTCCAAGCCTGCTGATCCTTTAATGTAGAAACTGCTATATCCTGTTTAACCCTGGCTGTAGCTCCATGATATTTGAATTATTTCCTTCTAGCTACTTTTTTTTAGCAATATTTTCTTCTTGACCAGATAATTTAGAATTGGGCTTCAATATTCCTTGGAGTCTTCATTTGGGAATCTCTTTCAGGAGGTGATCAATGAATTCTTTCAATGACTATTTTACCCTCTGGTTCTAGGATATCAAAGCAATTTTCTTGATTATTTCTTGAATGATAGTCTAGGCTCTTTTTTCAATCATAGGCTTCAGGTAGTCCAATAATTCTTAAATTATCTCTCCTGTATATTTTTTAAAGTCAATTATTTTTCCAATGAGGCATTTTACATTTTCTTCTACTTTTCATTCTTTTGATTTTATTTGACTGATTCTTGATGTCTCGTAGAGTTATTAGCTTCCATTTGCTCAATTCTAATTTTTAAGGAATTATTTTCTTCAGGTTTTTTTTTTGTTTGCCTCCTTTTCCATTTGTCCAGCTCTACTTTTTAAGGAGTTATTTTCCTCAGTGGTTTTTTTCCATTTGACCAATTGCTTTCTTTACTCAATTTTTGTCCCTCCTTTTCCAAGTTGTTGACTCTTTCATATCTCTCATTTTCCCCCCAATTTTTCTTATATCTCTCTTATTTTACTTTTAAAATCCTTTTTGAACTTAGTTCTTCCAAAAAAACTTTTTGAGCTTGAGACCAATTCATATTCTTCTTTGAAGTTTCTCAGGTAGGAATTGTGACATTGCTGTTCTCTTCTGAGTTTGTGTTTTGATCTTCCTTGTCACCATTGTAACTTTTTATGGTCAAAATTTTCTTTTTCTTTTTGCTCACTTTTTATTTTTGCCTATTTCATGACATTTAAAGTTGAGCTGTATTCCTAGAGCATAAAATGCATTGTCTCATGCTTCCTGTTCTGGGGGTCAGGGGCCTGGTCACTATCTTTGTGCTCTGGGGCCTCAGGTGCTGGTGGCTTGCTCACTGCACTGGGGTGACTTGGCCTAGTTGTCGCCTGGTTTCCAGGATTTATCATTTACCTTTTGCACTGGGGCTGGAGGTCTCATAGCTGTACTGTTGTGCCACTGGCCAGCTAATCCAAAACCTAGGAGTCTCAGTTGATGATTTGTGCTGTGGTTAAGAGCCTCCAGCTTCCTTGCCTGGACACCATCTGTGCTGAACTGTACTCTCCTTTTAATCAAGTAAGACAGACCTTTCCTGAAGTTCTTCTAAGTTATCTTAAGCCGGAAATTGTTTCACTCAATCTTTCTGTAGGTTCTGTCACTCCAGAACATATTTAGAGGCTTGATTTAGTGTTTCTGAGGGAAATTGGGGAGAGTTCAGGCAACTTCCCTAGTTTTTCTCCACCATCTTCTAGGCCTTAGTTTCTTAAACTCTAAAATGTGTGGTTGGACTTCATGCTTGGTCATTTCAGTCATCTCTGACTCTTGGTGGCCCCATTTAGGGTTTTCTTGGCAAAGATACTGGAGTGGTTCACTATTTCCTTCTCTGGCTGATTTCTATAGATGAAAAATCTGAGGCAAGCAGTGTTGAGTGATTTTTCCAAGGTCACACAGCTGGTAAGTATCTGAGACCACATTTGAACTGAGATCTTCCAGACTCCAGGTCCAGTGTTCTATACACTGAGTCAACTAACTGCCTGCTGTGGTTGGACTAGATAATGTCAAAGATCTCTTTCACTTTTTTAATTGGTATTCCTATGATTCTTGATTTAAAACTGACCTTAAAAAAAACAGGTCCCACCTCAACCACACCCCCAAGTTATACTTTGCAGGCATCATGAATGAAATGCAGAAGGATGATTTTTTGCTAACAAACCTCAAGAGGAGCAGAGAAACAGGATATTATGACTTTAGTAAGAGTCAACTACGTCAGCAGCAATACAAAGCAGTACACTTAACACACAAGGCATTCTCTCTTCTCTTTATCTCTTCCCTCTCTTTGGTAATAATTTTATAGAAAACAAATTTCCTTCTCTCTTTTATTTGGTGGGCAAGAAACATGCAACATGTCTCTTTTTATCTCAGTGTCTCTGTTTCTGTCTGTCTGTCTATCTTTCTGTTTTTGTCCCTCTTTCTGGCTAGGGAACTTTGTGTATAGAGTAAATGGTCTTCTCTTGGAGTCCTCAGACACTCTGCCCAAAGGTGTTTAAGTAGATTTCAAGGGGTTCATAATCTTGGGTAGGAAAAAAATTATATCTACATAACATTTTATTGCAATTTAACATTTCCTTTAAATATTTAAAGAATATTATTCTGAGAAGGGATCCATGGCTGCAAATTGCTAGAGATCCATCACACACACATACACACACACACACACACACACACACATACACGTGCGCACACACGCACACATAGAAAGAGAGAAAGAGTTAAGAATTATTGATATAGAGGCATGTCTAACTGGGTTTAGGAAGCTATGAGTTTGAAATCCAGGTGAGTCCTCTTTGCAAAAATGCTTATATGTTTTTATCCTTAGGGTAAGAGCTATATCCTTATTTTAAAGAGATCATTTTTTTTACTAGATTTGCATATTTGTTTTGATTTAAAAGTCTCTCTCAAAGTCAATGTGCATGTAAATTCCAACCACATATCTTTCTCCTCTTTTCAAAAAGTTCCCTCTGTTTTTCAAGTGTGCACAGTTTTCTACCATCTTGCTCTTATCAGTCTCTGCTTTACATCTGCAACAAATATTTAAGTAAAAGATGTAAGCAAGGTAGCCAGTGAAAAGCTAAGCTAACGTTGACTTCTATGTAAGGAAAAATTACCAAGTAGACCAAACTTGTCTTTATAATCTTTTACCTACTTCCTTTCTGGTCACATCTCTTTTTACCCTATCTTCTATCTCTAATCCCTTGTATGTATAGCCCTCTTGGGTCCATAAGATGCCACACAGCTTTGTGTTATGCCACAAATACAACTTATAGATTATTCTGTATGCAAAATGTAGCATGACAACATGGCATCATCTTTTTTCAAAGTTTTACTTATCTCCACCATGGAGTAATAAAAAGAATTATAGACTAAGAGACAGGATACCAGGGTTTTAATAAGCTTTGGATGCTAATTATCTATATAACCTCAGGCAAAACATACCTCTACCTCAATTTTTATGCCAATAAAAGTTGGGGAGAAGCAGTTTGAAATGACAGCCAGAGAGCCAGTGTCAGAGTCAGGAAGACTTAAGTCCTGAGGCTATCACATACTGGTTGCATGACCCTAACAAGTAAGCCTCTCAGTACTTCAAGCAACTATCTAACCCTATACATTGAGAAAAGGCAGAGAATATGCACTAGTGGAGAGATTTCCATCTAGGAGTTCTCTACTCCAATAAAATGTAAGATTTGGTTCAAAAAATGAACAGGTTGGCTACCACAAAGAGTGCTGCTATAAATATTTTTGTACATGTGGGTCCCTTTCCCATTTTTATAATCTCTTGGGGATACAGTCCTAGTAGCGATGTTGCTGGGTCAAAGGGTATGCACATTTTTGTAGCCCTTTGGGCATAG